>QFEX01000300.1:54436-99092 GCA_003316505.1 Suillus alpinus
GATTGAAAGTAAAAAGCACAGTATCTCGGCAGTCTCCCGCAGTCAGACCTTGATAGAAGGAAGACGCTCGTCGTTCCTTTGTACTATCTCGGTGGTAACTCTACCTCCAGTCCGTCTGCGCGGTGCTTCGGTATTCTGAAAATGCCCCCAATGTGTATACAATCGTTGGCGAAATGTCAAGCTACTCCGATAACGCACGCACGTGACTCCACTTGATGCTTGACCCCCAAAAGGGTGGCCGAAAATTCTGCCAAACCTTTAGTAGCAGCACTATGTAGTACATTGCATTCGCATTCATAACAGGATCAATCGACACAATCAATAACCTTTCATCCTCTGCATTCATGTCCACTAGGCGGAGAATCGGCGTCAGCATCGCAACAACGGAGGCTGCAAGACGCCAACTCATGCAGCCAGTTGTTTGTTGGGAGAAAGTATGGACCATTCCAGAAAATGCCGCTCCAAATTCTACTGTGAAGATCCACAAGTGGGCGAAGACAGAAAGAAAACAAGTAAGTAGTCTGACTTATTGATAGAGTGACTTCGAAATTATAGTCAACCTTGAAGCAATTTAGTGATGATGAAGGAGAAGTGGACGAACCACTAGCGCCCCTTCCCGACGAACCTGAGGTAGTGGAAGGAGACGAAGAGATGGACCAGGATGAGCCAATCGTATCTGTAGCTCCCGATGCAGAAGCACCTGTGTTGGACACGGAGGCGAACTCAGTTAATCAGGAAATTCCATCAGAACCCCAAACCAAACCATCCTCTCCAACACCTCCAACACCTCCTGCGCTTTCGCTCCAAGCTGCTGAGCCTATATTGGTGACAGAGCAGGTTGCAGACATGTTGGACGAATCACTCAAAGCTCTCGATGGCGATGTGGATATCGAAATCGGTGTACACGAGAGCGCCAATCCGGAAGAAGTTGGAGACCTGGATATGGCAGTGCTCGGGCCTGATGGAACTGCGTTTGAAGGCGTTCATGACCTCAGTCAAATGGAAGACGGTGACGCATTATTGGGTGGACCTCTCATGGATCACACAGTTGATCCGTTCGCCGTAAATTTGAATGATGAGGAATCTGCTGAGGGAGCAGCTCTATGACCCCCGCTTTGATTGCACCAGGTATAACTTCATGCGGTGATATAGCATTCAACTTTAAACTGACACATTCTGTAGTTCACTACTTCATCAGTTGTTGCTGCTCATGTGCAAATTGCCAGTCGCTTCTTGTTGCAACAATAGGAGACGTAGTCGGTTGTTCTCGACATCGAAGACCCTGCAACCGTAATTTACACTCCCGAAATTGACGTTGTGTCCGGTCCTGTACTGCTGCTCATACAAGTGCAGCGGAGGTTTATATTCTTGTCATAGTTTGGAGGAGGGTGTACTATGGAGGTCGGCATATGAAGCGGTCGAGTGGGCTCTCGTACTTTCTGATCTTCGTAGACGCTTGCCTTTACCCTGCATGCATGAGTTGCTTAAACAGAGTGATACAGAACTCCGAGCCCTGACATTTTGTTTCAAGCTATACGGTAAGTTTGAATTCTCATGCTCATCAAATGCTCAAGCGCTCATCGGCGGTTGCAGTAAGTCTATGTGGCCTGAAAACAATCATCAATCAGTACATAAGTGACTAACATCGCCTGCCAGCTAACATGGAGGACACATTAATTGCAATGCCTCATCCTGGCAAAGTATCCAACACCCATTTTTACGGTCACGGAGTTCGTGCTTGCCTTCATATCGCTGGACCCGTCACCAACGTTCGTACCGTTGGTGTTACTGCTCGCAATTTTACATGGAGCCCAAATCATATTTCGCAACAGTCAAGAATCAGAACTAATGTTCTCTTGGATAACTATCACAGTTGGCTCATCTCTGGCCTATTGCTTTTCCGTTACTATAGCTAACGCTCTGTCAAGCTCATCGCAATTACTTGTTGCAGGATATCCGCCTCAGTCGTCGGCTCCAAAGCTCAAACAACATGGGCTCAAATCACTTTCTTCCCATTTGCATGGGTGATGGTGTGGAGTGTTATATCGCACATCTGCCCTGTCGAGAGACTTCTGAACTGGGGTCCAGTCTCCACATCTTACCCATATGGTTGACTCGCCGTATACAGGGTCGCCCCTGAGGCATAAGTAGACTGGGCTGTTGCTGCCCGTGCCGTTCTGTGCTCGGAGGCGACAGTTATGCTCATAGTAGGTTCCGATGAAGAGAAGGTTCATATGTCTACTTTCGCCAGTGCATATCAAATGCAATCCAAGAGGCGCTCAAGTCCTCGTACTAGGAAGCGGCTTCTACTTGTCGCATTCACCTTTCCCTCTTTATATGTCAATCTACCCGCTCGAAATGATACATTCTTTGATGCCTCGCCACGACAGAATTATTCTCGACAATTTCGTCCACTGCACCCCCCACTATAAACACCTTCAAGCTAGGCCCTCCATGATGAACGACAAGAGCTGAATGGTCTTACACGCCCAATCATACTCGTAAACACATCGTCTATCTGTCTTGATTTCGCGTTCTTCTATAAGCATAATGACAGTGACAATAGATTAAACATGCTCACGCAACGAGAGCTTGAGCATTTGCTGTTCAAGTATACCAAGACACTCCAAGTCGACGTCTATGCCTATCCGAGGTCAGATCATAGCTGAATTGGAGGTCAAGCCAGGCGGCCTGGAGCATAGCATTTAGCTGCACCAGTGACATGACGGTAAATCCGGTTTGCAATCTGAGCCGAGTCCGTCAGTGCGGTAATTTACCTGAGCCCGGTAGAATGCCGCAGTGTGATGTGTTCCAAAATAAATTTAACTCACTCATGACCGGTGTTGATGTCGTCCAGCATGCATCAAGACTTGGAGTCCGAGCTTCAAGCTAGGTCGAACGTTCGTTCGACCTAGTTTTAGAGTCCGAGCTTTAGTGCCATTTCAAGCCGAGCTTCTCGTGCTTATCATATAAAGCTTGGCCACACCGTTTCGAGGACTCACTCACCAACCATTAACATCGCCTATCATGGGGGACAGTGACTCTCTTCAAACCCGTATCCTCGCTAGAAACCCCACATTGATATTTGGGGCTAGCGAGTTTCTACTCGCATTGATATCTCTAGGCCCGACCCCGAAATTTGTACCATTGGTACTGCTTCTGACTACTATCCGCATCCACGGGCTGCGCATCGCATGTCGCAGCACCCGAGTCTTAGAGCTCATATGCTCCTTGGGAGCTGTGACGGTCGGCACGTCCTTGGCTCATTTCTCCTCCGCGACCAATGCCATGTCGAACTCATCGCAGTCATTTGCTGCGGTTGCGGTCATGTCCGCCATGACATACGTGTGCGTAATTGTGGCGTTTTATATAGATATCCGCCTCCATCGCAGGTTCCAAACCACCTGGGCTCAGATCACATTCTTGCCTGTTGTATGGGCGACGATGTGGGCTATTGTATCCCACCTCTCCCCTGTGGGGAGACTTCTCAATTGGAGTCCAGTCTCCACCTCCCATCCCTTTGGTTGGCTGCTCCCCTATACAGGGCCAATAGGCATCGACTGGGTTGTCGGTGCCTGTGCGGCTCTGTCTTCGGAAGTTGCAGCTGCCTGGCTAATGGGCTCCGACAACGATAAGCAGCCGGTTCACCCGTATACCTCGCCCGGTGAAGCGCAATCCAATAGGCGCTCGCGTAGTCTTCTCGCTTTAGGAATTATACTCGTCACACTTGCTTTTCCCTCGTTACACATCAGTTTACCCAATCGAACTGATACATTCTTTGATGCTTCGCCATTGGGTGTTGCCTGCGCCCTCCCACCCGTTCGCCATGGTCGGCACCCAACTCTCACCGACTATATTGATGAGACCAAGACATTAACTTCACGGGCCAAGGTAGTTCTATGGCCGGAAAGTGCGGTACTTTTCAATAGTCAGGAGGAGAGGGAAGCTGCCTTCGAAGAAATGCGCACACATATTCAACAATCTGTCATTGGGGTTGCGTTTGAGGAGTTTGTACCCGAAGGACCGTCAAACCCCGGCGGATCTCGCATGAAGCGTAACGGTCTGGCGCTTGTTCATCGGGAGCAGAAGAAAGGGCAGGAAATTTTACAGTATTACAAGCGTAATCTTGTTCCATGTATGTCCTTCTGTCTGGACGTGATCTTGCCGAGTGTCTGACCATCAGACAGTCACGGAATCGTTCTCGGCAATCCCCTCAACTGAGCCTCCAACAATATATACACTCGAGCTCGGTCCTCCAAAATGGGCGACAAGAACTGAATGGTCTTCGACAGAGAATCATACCCGCCCGATTTCTATCACATCTTCTATATGTCTTGATTTTGCATTTTCGTCGGCGTTTAGTTCTCTCGACTCCCGACCCGCGCTAATTCTCGCGCCTGCTCGCACGTGGGACCCCACCGTCAGTCTCGCGATGTGGGAGCAGGCAAAGTTGCGTGCCAAGGAAATCGGGAGCATGGTTTTATGGTGTGATGGAGGTGCCACGGGAGTGAGCGGCATTGGAGGTGAGGGGATCTCCGAGATTATGCAGGTTGGGGCCGGCTCTTGGTCTCGCACCATCGGCCTGCAGTTCCCCTTTGACCAAAGGAAGACTGCCTATGCCATGGTCGGAGAACTCGGCGTGCTTGTTTTATTGGTCGCGATCATGGGTGGAAGCACAGTTGCCGGGTATCTGCCAGCACTCTCCCACAGCCGTTCAGTCCTGGAGGCAGTGCCGCTCTTGCAACGTCTCCTCCGTGGGAGAAGGAGTGATCAAGAGAATCTGATTGACGTTGCAGTGCCAGGAGAGAGGCAGAGCCTCCTGCACTAATCGGAAGTCTCCCGCAGTAATGTGAAGGATAAAATGATGGCTCGTTTTTTTTGTTGATTTCTTGTTCTGCCCGCCCTGGGTACTACCAATTCATAGCGTCTGCTTATTACGAACACAATTCTCTATATCAGCTGGTTGCTTTCCTCACTCGGATGAAACAACGAAAATGATTGATGTCTCGGAGCTGAATATTGAATCAGGAGGCGCCCACACAGCAGGAACGATCGTGATATTCGTTTCCCCGTTCTGGTCCTTAGTAATTACTCCTCGCATACCTCTCTCGCTTGCGGTAGTGTCCATCCGATCATCGCAGCACACAGCACCGAGGTCTCTGCCGGCCTGGAAACCTTCAATTTGAATCGGACGTTTAGAGACTCCTTCATTCTCCCGCTGGACCTTGCCTAGAGCCGCACGTTTCTCTTCCGCAGCTGTAAGACGTGCCTGCAAAGCGTCCGCAGGGGCCATCCAATAAAAGAAAGTTGAGCGCTCCTTTTGTAAAAAGGGTTTCTGATACCGTGCCTGTAGATATGATCCGGATGTCGGACGTCGCGTTGCCCCTCAAGCAGGTGTAGGGGCGTCATCATGTTGGCTTCGAAGATTTCGATCGCAGGTTTTCAAGTGCAGCCCTGAGCTTGCCACGAGCGAGCGAACGCTGTAGCACACGATCGCGAAGCCGCTGTCCTGACGACACGAAAACCGAGCTTCCGCGGTTTCGTAGTACGCAGTGCCGTTGTCGTAGATGCTTGGGAGAGCAGAGGGGCTGGTAAAGAAGGCGTACGTGATGATAATGTCCGCTCAAGCTGAAATGTGAGCTCATCTCCGATGAAAATATGACATGATGGTTGGAGCTACTCGGATATTGAAGCAGTTGTTGGGGTTTAGATGGGGATCTCTATGAAGAATACATGATATCAGAAGTTGAAAACACTGCTTTGCTCCGATCGACGAGCATGAGTGTCACGAACCGGTGCTAGAGCCAAATTGATCGAAGCAATCTGACAATCGAGATCGGCAAGTACTGCGTATCTGATCAGACCATATAAGAAGACGGGTACTTTTTGCATAATGTCAGACTTACCGCCAGCAAACTCGAGTCCAGCGTTGCCCAATGTATTGGATTATCGATTCATCGATTCTGGCTTAACAAGGATGCCATACCACGTACTAGTAATTTATACCACGATCTACTGCAGTGGGGTGCATGAAACCCGACCGTTTGCCTTGTGAGACTGCGAGAAAACGTTATCGGTGCGTTATCGGTATGAGAAACTATGATGCTGATAGCCAGTGATAACAATGCATGCAAGGCAGGAGGTCGTGATGCTTCTATCAGCGTGCGCAGCTCAACTCCAATGGTTGTTTAGGAAGAGAACGACTTGAAGCTCTGGGTGGCTTGGGCGTGTTTTTCCTGATCAAGAAAGAAAAGGCGTCATTCCTGGCAGCAACGGTCCATGCTTTGATTAATCTGTATGTAAGTGCAGGAATGAAAGTATCAAACCTATTTCGAGCCAAAATAAGCGCTCGAGCTGTGGAAACGGAGAATAATGAGTAGCTTATCAGTCGAGGCAGTACTTGCTCTTCGATTGATAATGGTACTTCTGAAGCACGATCATCGTCCACGGGTAGCTAGACGTGGAGTTCAGCGTAACCTGAACGTACAATAAAGGATGACCACTGCAAAGCTTACGTAAATGATACCGAGTGCCGATCGTTTAAGCAATTGGCCTCGAGGCAGGTCAGCGGAAAACTAACAAGTTTACAGAAAACACGAGGATAAGGACCGGTAAGTAATTGAACCAGATGTAGCTTCTCATAGTCGTCAGGAATCCACGTTACAATCACGCTGACACAGCGCCTGATTTTCTTCAAAGGTCACTCCTCCCAGCCGTATTCTCTTCTCCTCACAAGTCCATATCACAAGGACTTGGAGAAGATACAACGTCGCCATCAACTTACTTCCAGTCGAGACTACCTCGCGGCCTTCGAGGCTCTTTGCGCAGCTCGGCTCATACTCTTGATCCAACCCGTTTACTCTCCCGCACTTTCAAAGGGCGAGGTAACCAAGGTCTCTTTACAAAGAGACATCCGGAGCCTACCTCAGAGCAGGAGCAACAACTGCAAGGTGAAGACCTTGAGGAATTTGAACTTGTAAATCGAGAAGATCTCCCAATCCATCTCGACGACGAGTCTCTAGCTCGTCCTAGTATCATCAATCCAGAACCTTCCAACGGGGAAGCCTGCAATAAACCCTCTTCTGACTCATCCGCCCCTCCTAAGCGACCAGCACATTCTCGTACCAAATCCGCTTTATATCGCCTTAAGAACTTATCCAAGGCATCACTTCACTTGTCGGCTTTCAATTCCGGTCGGCAACAAGTCCAGCCCAATCGCGCGGCAGAAGTCTCTGACATCTATCTTGCATTCCCGAGACCCCCAACTCACATACCTACTCCGATCGCTTCGGCCTACGCAACATCCTCACTTGCGAGCTCGACACTCATCACTGCCAATCAAGAACTCGACGAGACTTGTTCTACCCTTCGTGTATCCCCTCCTTTCTCAAACGAGTTCATTCTTCGCGGTCCTCCTCTTGTTGACTCACCTTCCGACTTTGACGCATATCCAGAACTTTCTAGCACTCCGACTCAGACATCTGGGCCATTTACGTCCGCTACTACGCTTGACTTTGACGTCAGAAGTCGTAAATTCACTGGCTCATTGAAGCGCTTTAGGTCTTTATCAAGGTTATTACACGGTCCTTTCAACTCTCGTTCAGACGTTTCGTCCGGTAATACCATCAGAAGCAGGAGGAGAGCATCTAGTCAAGCAACCTCACTATCCCTATCTCTTCAGTCTGCATTCACAGAACCCCTCCATTCTTCCCCTTCGAATCCCGTCATCGAGCCTGCGGCTGAGAACTCTTCAAACCCTTCTGAGGCTGCACTTGTCGTTTTAGCTCGCAGGGCAGCTATAGCAGGTGAATCATCATCACCAGCACCCCTTCCGATTCCACCGCCCGCCAGTGACGCCTTACATCCAGAGCAGGTCGCGAAACCATTTCCTCCCGTTATCAAACACGCGTGTGTTGATCCGTTGGAGCTTACTGCGTCACCATCGCCATTCGCCACCAGCTCACTTCTCAGCCCTTCATCACGCACGTCATTCATTCCACCTTCCCCTTCTTGGCTTAGTAGAAACGTACAGAACCGTGATCTATTCGACTATCGCACTATCTTTCCACCTTCAAGGATATCTCTCCTGACAGACTCAGAGCACTTAAAAGTTCCGGAGATCAATACATATATCACTTCTGCACTTTTTGCTCCCGACTCCCCTAGACCCTTACCCGTTCCAATACCTTTCCTTCCAGTTCCCCCACCACAACCTCTTTACGCTCCCGAGTCACCTTACAAGCCTGTTCTTCAGCGTGTAGTCACTGATATTTATTTGGAGACACCTGAAGCAGATCGGGATTCACTTGCAACTCCGCGTTCCATTGCAGAATCCTCTTCCAGCACTTCCGGCACTTCGAGCATCATATCAAGCTCTGCTTTCGTATCAGCGCATCCCTCGCCCTCCGCGATCTTCTACAATCGATTATCGACGATCAGCCGCATCAGTGCAGAGCGTCATCGCCACTCCATCGCTGCGCGGAAAACTCGTCTGAATAGCCCTGGTTCTAGACGTTTGTCATCGAAGGAGAATAGACAGTCTCTAAATCCTCTTTTCAAGGCACGGAATATTACCTCTTAAGCATCACGCTGATTCTAATCACCCGGTTTCACAGGAGTTATCTCAATCGTCTTCTCGAAAGCCTTTCTCACCCTCATCTAACACTCTCAATCTCAGCGTCCCCACATCTCTTTCCCCACTTCCATCGTAAGTCCACGTCATATGCCACATATAACGCGTTGGCTGACCTTCGTCTCGATAAAGCGAAAACTCTCTCAACCTACACGCTATCTTCACCCCTCCCACTCAAACACAAGACTCTGTCCCATTTGATTCGATACCTTTGCCAAAGGATCTCACAGCACTACTCGAAGCTTTACGTCTTGAAACCAATCGTCCCTCTCATCGTCGAATAATGGATTACACGGCGAAGAACGCTGACCACGTAGATTTTGGCGGAGAAGTCGACTACTCTGGACACCAGTGGTTCCAGGAGCCGCCTCCAAGGCCAGAGGTACGTCCCCACCATTACCACTACCACCGAAGTCAGACGCTAACGCCTCGTGCAGCCCCAGCCTGTGGTCGAACCATATGTCCCAGAACAAGGCGTCATCATCCAAAACGAAGCATTCGACTTTGCACTCAAAGCAGCGCCCAACGTTCTCTACGGTCGTTACAAACAATACGGCCAAGTAAGTTCTCCCCAATTTAAACCTCACCCAGTACTCACACACAGAACAGCTAGGAGTACTAGCATGGTGTTCCGAATTCGGAGAGATGATCGACAGTCTGAAAGAGCTCGGGTTCCGAGGCAACATGTTCGTGACGACGCGCACGCAAGCCCTACGCACCTGCGAAGAAATCCTCAAACTCAAACTCGATATCGAGATGCAGATCATCCTGATGTACCTCTCATCACAAGTCATGCGGTTGCGTCGCTTCCTCGATGGAGAACGCCAGTGGGATGATTACCCTGCGCCCAAGTTCCCGCTGGACTATCGACAGTATGGTGGCTCGTGATGAAACTGTGAACTCTGTACTATTTTCCTTTTTACTTACTTACTTACTTTTGCTGGCTTTTTTTTCCTTCAATATTTGGATTGCGGCATGTCTCGTTTGTTGGTTCGGCTCATGTGCTTCACGTTCACATCAAGCTCTCTCTCATAATCGCATTTTGCATATCTTCTGTATCAGGCTCAAAGCGAATGTACTTATAGCGAAATAGAAATCATTCATCTTTTGTAAGAGTGAGGGAATATTGATTGCAAATAGTGATCGAAGCATTGCGCTCAATTAATCGAGCTGGTACATAAAATGTCTCCAGTCCAAAGCAATAATAATTGAATAGCGAGGCAAAGCGAATCAAAAAAAAACGTCCGCCTAATCACAAAGCCCCGAGGGAACAAAGAAAAAAAAATTGCTGTATGGTCTAAGTTAGTACTTGTAACTGAACGTGAAATGTGTGATCGTAAGCGGGTATGGTATATCAATGTGAGGGCACTGGTGGGTACTTGTTCGTCCAATAATCCGAGGAAGCTCCACTGCCTCGATCTGCAAGCGTTGACAAATGCGCAGGTTGATAGGATGATTCACGTGGGGGACGTGGTAGAGGGTTCTGGCGAGAGGGAGGATCTGCCGGGGACTCTGTAGAAGGAAACATGAAAGAGTTGGGTAGGGATCGGTACGTAGACTGGTGGGAAGCCTGATGAAGCATCTGTCCATACGGAGACGAGGCAGTATAGATGATTGGGGGAGGCGCAGATGGCATGTTGGCATAAAACACGCTCGCAGGCATGGGATGTGCTTGGAGCGGCTGGACGAGGTATGACGTGTGACTCGAACCGTGCCCAGCACCATCTACTCTGAACTCTCCGTTGACCTGCCGTGAATCACGACTGGGCGGCGAGGCAATCACGTTAGACTCCTGGTGATGCATGCTTCTTCCTTTCCATAGTCGTTCCATTTCCCATGCCTCGCGTGCGCGAAGGGCATTGATATCTGCAGCAGATGGTAGTTCGGAGGTTGGACGGGTTGCGTTTGAGGGCAGGCGTTCGACACGCGCGATACCAGAAATAGGACTCGGACCAGGTCGGATGGGTTTTGGGTGGTGCGAGTCGCGTGGTCGGTCATCGCTCTTGCGTTGACGAGGTGGCTCGCCTTGAAGCGTAAAAACCATCGGCTGCCCAACACTCGTACGAGAGGTGGTGTCGAGACTACGGGCTCGTGAAGGACGTCCCGAGAGGGAGCTGGAGTCGACTGTTTCTGGTTTCGTCCGCTTCGTCCGACCTTGGCTACTACTAGTCGCACGTGCCTGATTCTCGGCGGCTTCTTGAGCTGCCTTATCCTGCCTTCGCTGATCCCTCCTACTACTCTCACGGTCCTTCGTCGAAGACCGCGACGATGGCTTCTCTACCCTTTCCACTCTCTCGCCCTTCTCTACGGGCTTCTCCTTTGTCCGCCTCCGGCGAGGAGCATCAGAAGAATTGACAACAGTCCAGTGCTCACCCTCAGCGGTGATAGTGTCCGCCGCAGACGATGAAACCTTGTCAGATGGGTTCCGCATCAACCTGAACGTCTCCGTCTTCCGGCTCGTCGTGGAGTT
Source organism: Suillus alpinus (assembly GCA_003316505.1). Lineage (NCBI taxonomy): Eukaryota > Fungi > Basidiomycota > Agaricomycetes > Boletales > Suillaceae > Suillus > Suillus alpinus. Next base: position 65,539 of record QFEX01000300.1, read on the forward strand.
AGACTTTGCCACGCGTACTTCCCCATCGCCCTTCTTGACGGGAGGATTCTCCCGTGAGGGTGCCCTGCTCGGCACCCTCTCGATCGGGGGCATCTCAGGTGGAAGGTCTGGGTGTAACTCGTCGGGATTGTGTGGTGTAGGTGGGTTGACCAGGACTGATGCCTTGGACAAGGGTGAGTCATCCGACGTTGATATAATGGCGGTGGTGGCGGTGGAGTAAGCATGGAACGTTCTAACCTCTGGGGCTGCCGCGGGCGCGGTCAATAATGACGGCGCGCCTATTGACAATGAGGGAGCAGACGGAGAACGATAATAGATGGATGGAGGTGGTGACTGAACACTCGCCACCTGCGGGGGAGATCGGACCACGGTAGGAACGGAAGGTGTAGGTGCGGGCGCGGGGCTTATGCGTTTCACGGGCGATGTCTTGCCACTGGGCTGAGCCACCGACTCCCTGCTTGTGCTCCGACCGTGACGTGACTGCACTGGCTGTAGCAGCTGTGAAACATCTATGTGAGGCAGGTTCTCAGGCGGTAACGCAATGCTTTGCCTGATTGGCGTATTCCCTCCAGAACTCGGTGAATCTGGGTTTGCTATCGTTAACCTTCCAGGCGAAAACGGCACCTCTAACGAGATAGACGAGCGATGGTCGGGGATCTCGCGCTCCAACTCTATCGAAGGTCCCAACCCATCCGCTATCTGTGACATCAAGTCGATATCTATCCGCGGCGGCGGTACGCGCTTGGATGGATCCAAATTCTTTTTCTCCATTGACACCTTCTCTGGAGAAGGCTGACGTTGGGAGAAAAAGGAGCGACGGGGCTCAGAAGGTGCTGCAGCTTCGTGGAGTTCATCCTCTGCTCTTTCGCTGATGGCCGGTCCCGGGTCTTGAGTAGACTTCGTCAAGATGCTGAACTTCCTCACCAGTCGACCTAGGACACTTGTTCGTCGCTCCTTCTTGGATGAAGAATGGGTTGATAGTGCTACAGTAGATGCATTAGGGACAGAGGTGGGAGAGAGAGTGGAGTGACGACGCGCAGATGTATCCGGCACTTGCAACGAGTCCTGACCGCCGAAGAGGTTGCCGAGCACGGGTTTTCGGCGTTTGCTGAGTTTACGGGTGATATTCGGTTCAGATGTTTGTGTATGTAGTGCGGATGTAGACTGAGATAATGGAGAAGGGGTGACAGTTTTACGACGAGTCGGTGCGGTATTCATGCTTGACAAACGAGAACGGGAGCGACCCTGAAGAGAGATAAGGTTGAGAGAAATTACGAGAGTAAATGGAAGAAGACACTTGCCTCGGAGGGGTCAGCTGAGACTGGACTGATATTTGTGCCTGTGTCGTATGGGGACTGATGATGCCAGTGAGTACCCCAGGGGTCAGAGGCGTCGAGCAAGTCAGCGTTATCGTGTGAAGTTTTTCTGCTGCGAGGTTTACCGCCCAATTCTGGGATGCGAATCTGAGAGGAAGAAGGAGTTTGGAGAGAAGTGCCTGAGGGAGTGCGGCTTGGGCCAGGCAAGCGAATAGAGTCCTCTGAACGATCGTTGAGAGAGGAAGCCATCGGTGGAAAGGAAGGAGAGAAGACGGACGGAGGACGATTACCAGGATTGAGCTGAGCAGGGGGAATAAGGTGGTAATTCTTGTACCACTTGGGACCGGCTGGGTTATGCAAAGGATATTTTACCCTGTAAGATGAGAGGTTTGCAGCGGCCATGTCGTTCTCTTTTTTGAACCAAGCTGGTAGTTCACCTAAAGGATCTGGTATTATTGAACGAGAGATGAAAGTAGGAAAGTCGTGGTCTTCGTCTGAAGTGTCGTTTGCTAGCTTTGAGTCCATAGAGACTAGAGATTGAGATGATTGTAGGTGAAGGTGCTTGAGTGGAGGTGGTCCAGCCGGTGCTGCTGGTGCTGCGGTGGTCTTCTTTGTGGACTTTCTATGCCATAAAGACCTTCCAGAAGTATCTTTTGATGGTGATGTTCTTGAAAGTTTACGCTGAGGACGATAATGTTCTTCCATGAGCACTTCATGAGGGTTTGTTGCAACCAGACGACGGTCAAACACGCCGGCGCCTTGACTCTGGAGGGAAAAAAATCAAAGGCAAAATTAGCGATCGCGTAACGCGGGAGAACAAAGAGAACCGTGAGCCGGTTTCTCCTAGGAGTACCTCTTCAAATGGTTCAAGAACATTTTGAAACATTGGACTAACTGACTGACACTGACACTGACATTGGACACTGAATCGTAACCTTTTTAACTTGACTTTACTCCACTGCGCGCTAGTAACCGGGGTCCTAATTATCATCTTTCATCTCTGCGATGAGCACGCAGATCTTAATACTTGGCAGCGGAGGTAGAGAACACGCTCTTGCATGGAAACTGTCGAAATCAGTACTCGTAAAACATATTTTCGTATGTCCCGGTAATCCAGGATCAGCTAAAAATCAAAAAACTTCAAATCTTGATCTTCCTCTCATCCATCCCTACATTGATCTCGTCGATTTTGCTGTCAAAAACAAGGTACTTTTTCATCTACAACCCACCAAACACTTATCCTCATCCAACTAGATCGACCTAGTACTACCAGGTCCAGAGGATCCTCTCGTTCTTGGCGTAGAAAAATGCTTTCGCGACGGTGACTATCCCCCCCGTCATCGCCTTCCATCAGCTGCTCATATTTCATCCAGTTGGCATACCCGTATTCGGTCCCACAAAGCTAGCAGCTAGAATGGAAGGCTCCAAGGCCTTCTCCAAGGCCTTCATGCACCGTCATGCTATACCCACTGCCAAATTTAGAACTTTCTCTTCTTCTCAACTTCAGGACGCCATTGACTACATTCAAACATGTGGTCATCCTGTCGTTTTAAAAGCAAGTGGCCTCGCGGGCGGAAAAGGTGTCCTCATCCCGTCCTCGACTGAAGAGGCTCTTCAAGGCCTCCGATCCATCATGGTAGACAATGCCTTTGGATCGGCAGGTTTGTTCCTGGATATTCTTCTCAGACACATATAATGATACCATTTTGTAGGCAATGAGGTGGTGATCGAAGAACTTCTCCAAGGTCCCGAAATCTCAGTTCTCGCCTTTTCAGACGGGTACACTATTGTTCCCCTACCAGCCGCACAAGATCACAAGCGTATTGGCGAGGGGGACACCGGCCTCAATACTGGCGGCATGGGCGCCTATGCACCTGCCCCTGTTGCAACACCAGCTATCATGGATCGTATCATGACAGAATCTCTACGTCCCACCATCGACGGCATGCGCAAAGAAGGTATATCCCGAATCTTCTCTTCCCCGTCTCCCACTCACTTTCCTCAGGATTCCCCTTCGTCGGCCTCCTTTTCACAGGCTTCATGCTCACTGCCGACGGACCTAAGCTCTTGGAATACAACGTCCGATTCGGGGACCCCGAAACCGAGGCCCTCATGATGCTCCTGAGCGACGATGTCGATCTCGCTGCAGTCCTTCTCGTGCGTCCATCCATAATCAGCTTTGCGAGCTGTTGATTGACCTACCAAACAGGCGTGCGCTGAACGCCACCTCGACTCAGTCCAGATCAATACCCGCCCAGGCTTCTCGGTCTCTGTTATTCTTGTTTCGGGGGGATACCCCGAGAGCTATGCCAAGGGGAAGCCAATCCAAGTGGGCGATGTCCCATCTGGTATAACATTTTTCCATTGGCTGATCTGCGCGATCGATTAACCTTTTATGTTAGATGTCGTGGTGTTCCATTGCGGAACATCGATGAACGGAAATGATCTGGTCACATCAGGTGGCCGTGTCATGGCAGTGACATGCTCTGCACCAACCCTAGAACAAGCTCTTGCGCAAGTTTACGCGGCTGTTGATAAAATTTCTTTCGAGGGCAAGTTCTACAGGCGAGACATCGCACACAGGTAGCCACATCGGTCATCGGATCATGATCAGCGCTGACAAATCGTAGAGCGCTGACATCATCAAGTCAAGCTCCATCAAATGGCCTGACGTATGCGCAGGCCGGAGTTTCCGTAGATGCCGGAAACGCGCTCGTGGAAGCCATCAAGCCATACGTGCGCGCCACAAAGCGCTCCGGCGCTGATGTGGAAATAGGGGGCTTTGGAGGTATCTTTGACCTTAAAGCAACCGGCTACAAAGATCCCGTGCTGGTCAGCGGGACAGACGGCGTGGGTACGAAACTTCGTATCGCTGTCGATGCCGGTATTCACCATCTGGTCGGTGAGTTGGTCATATCTAGCCCGCTAATCAAATACGACAACTGTATGCCCAGGAATCGACCTCGTTGCGATGTCAGTCAACGACCTGCTTGTGCAGGGCGCTGAGCCGCTTTATTTCCTCGACTACTACGGATGCAGCAAACTAGACGTTGCTACTGCCGCAGACGTCGTCAAGGGTATTGCACAGGGCTGCCAACAAGCCGGCTGTGCCTTGATCGGTGGAGAAACGGCAGAGATGCCAGGGATGTACCAAGACGGTGAGAGCGTCCTCCATACCCGCGGAATCCACCCCTCATCATAACAAACAAACAGGTGATTATGACCTCGCAGGCTTCGCGGTCGGTGCAGTCGAGCGTAGTTCGATCCTCCCTCGGTCGGATATCATGCCAGGAGACGTACTCCTCGGACTCGCTTCTTCTGGAATACACTCGAATGGGTTCTCACTCGTCCGAAAAGTCATCTCGATGACAGGCCTGTCCTATTCCTTGGCATGTCCGTGGGACGATCAAAAGACTCTCGCCCTCAGTCTTCTGGAGCCGACTAGGATATACGTCAAGCAGGTCCTCCCAGCTGTACATCAGGGACTCCTTAAAGGCATGTCTCATATCACAGGGGGTGGCTTTATCGAGAACATCCCGCGGGTCCTGCCAAAAGGAATGGGGGCCTACGTCGATGCTTCGACTTGGCAGCTCCCCCCTGTGTTCCGGTTCCTGATGCAGCGTGGGGGGGTCGCGCCTCTGGAAATGGCTCGTACGTTCAATAATGGTATTGGGTTGGTGCTTATTGTGGCGCGAGAGGATGTGGATAGGGCTGTGCAGGTCTTGGAGGAGACTGCTGACGCTGCTGTATATCGAATTGGTGAGGTGACGGATAAAAGCGGAGTTGAGATGAGGAATTTGGACCATTGGAGTTCTCAATAGCGAAATGCTTGCATGTGTGTATTACTGAAAATGTACACGGAATCGCAGGAGTTCTACAATCCGTCCCTGTTGCTCCAATCCATCAGTAACTCGTCTGCCCCTTACATTCAATCTACGTTCAAGCATGTCAGGCCACATTCGCTCGATAAACGAGACGCAAGAGCGCTGTGTATTTGCTTTCGCGGAACGGTGTCTCGATCATAAGTACAGTATGCATGAAAACATTGCGATATTGATACTGAATGTGAGCAAGACATGAGATGAGATGGGAGGAGGGAGTCAGTGTCACAGTAGTCGAGCGTAGATGTAAATAGTATGTGTACCCCAACAGGCAGATCAACACCAGTAGATAGATGAGACAAGAGCATCATGAGAGAGAAAAAAGGATTCTTCTAGATATCAAGGGTACCGAGTGAAAGACTGTAATGCTTGATTGACCAGAACAGAAAGAGAAAAAGAGAAATGTAAAATCATGGAATGGATAATGTGTTATGCGGAAAAGATCCAGAAACAGAAGGGGAAAAAACATATGGCAGCAAGATAAATAAAGTGAGTCGGATGAATGAACCAAGAAATATCAGATTAAAGTAAAGCCAAAACCCGATAATGACACAGATGTAATGATAGGTTCGTCTCACGCGGAGACAGACACCTCCTTTACAACGTCAGGAGTGGCACCCGTCGCTGCAGCTGCAAAAGAGAGGGGTAACTTGGCAGGTGGGACAATGGCAGGCGTGCCATTAGGTTGTACGCCATTGACCACAGCAGGCTTCGGTTCCTAAAAAAACGATCAGTCCAGCACACAAATCCACGATCGATAACACGTACAGCCTGGTTTTTGACAGAATGCTGTTCTGGAGATGCAGCACGAGTGACTGGGTCTTTTGTTGCTTCTTTGCGGGGAGGCGCAGGTGCTTGAAGCACTTGTGCTGCCGTCGGCCCGCACGACCCATTGACGGAGCTTCTCGACGAACTCGTGGAACCACCAAGTACAGGGAACTCATCTGCATTGGGAACCCTCTGCTTTGGGGCAAATTTTTTATCCGCTCGAGGCGGACCATTGGACTTTGTACCCCTCGAGCGGCTGCCGTCCGTCGATTGAGATCGGCTAGAGGCTGTGGTGCCGTTCACGCGAGGCTGGGCATCCTGTAAATCGATGAGGGCAGATCTCAGAATTAAAGGGATGATCATACATCTCGGACGTTCAAATGAACCATTTTTTCCTCGATCGTAGGGATACCGTTCCGCGCGTTATCCCTTGGACGTGGTCCTCGCCCACTAAAATGAGGGGGATGAGTATTCGTAACGTCAGGAAGAACGTGAGGGAAACGGCATTCATCGCTGTGTGTTTGTATTAGATATAAACTATGAATAGTGAAATCAGGATGACTCACCCATTTCTGCACCTGCCCGCAGGATAAAAGAGGCACGCTGGTTTGCGACTTCCGCCAAAGGATCCGCGCCTCATACTACCCCGGCGATTGTGATTCACACCCTGGCGGAAAACTGGACCGTGGCCAAAGCCCTCAGCGTGAGGGGGTGGTTTGGGCCCACCGTTGGCTTCATTGAATCCGTGGTGGTGCGGGCCATGAGATTGATATGGTGGATCTTGACGGACAGCGAATGGAGGTGCAGAAATAGGCCCATTCGGATATACTGTCTGCGGAGATTGCGGACCTGGCGCGCTAGGGGGCTGGTGGGGAGGCGGAAGCGAAGGGATAGAAAGTGGAAGAGGTACATGAGACGGTGGTGGGTACGATGGTGATACAGGTGATACAGCGCCATATGGTACTGATGCAGGTGCAGCGGAAGGGCTGAACGGAACCTGAACAGGAGACATCGCCTCCGAACCAGATCTGGCGTGAATAATCGGCGGGTGTGGGGGAGTATGAACGGGTCCTGCGGTAGGCGATGCGGGGTTAATGTGAGGAGGGACCGAGCTTGGTGGGTGATATGAAGGTGGAGGTACAGCGTAATAATTAGGGGCGTAAGGTTGTTGAGTCATTGGATCGTAAGGAGCGGGATATTGTGCAGGGGGAGGCAGTGGAGCAGTATAATACGGGCCAGCCTGAGGATGCGCAAAGAGACAAGAAGAACCGTAACGACAAGCAGGATAGTATCTGCAAGGAATGAAACGAGCCACTTCCGGGGGAGGGAGGTTTCCAAAACCTCCGTTTTCACCCATCTGCATGGGGGGCTGCGGATAATACGCAGGAGAGCCATCTGGCAAGGTCGGCATAGGGGGTACGCCTGGGTAATAAGCATAAGGTCCAGCGGGGACGGGATAGTAGGGCTTCGCAGGATTAACGAGCGAATCCTGGGTGTAGCCTTGGTCTTGTGTGGGTACACCATTAGGTGGAGGCTTGTTTTGGGCAATGTTGAATAGCTCCAAGATCGCAGCATCAGATGTGTACATTTCCGGCCGGCCATGCACAGATGCAAAAGAAGGATCGGCACCTGATGATACAATCGATGAGATAATCGCAAATTGACGCGTGAATTATATTACCTCGGTCGAGTAGCACCTTCACCACATCAACATGTCCGTTCTTGACCGCTTCGATGAGTGGGGTGGACCCAGAGTGATCTGTAAGAGAATTCCAGGTGGAGACGAAGCAATCGATATTAATTTTCTGCTAGCGTGGCACTATAAAATTAAAAATGCGAGCAACACACCTCTGATCTCGATATCGACCGAAGATGCATCATTGAGTATACCAAGGACTGTTTCGAGGTTTCCCTCAGAGCAAGCGGTCCAGAGCTGTGAGACCATGTCGCGAATCCTATAGTGAATCTAATGGATGAAGAGAAAGAACAAATAAGGCTACGCAGAATGAACCGAGGGCAGATCTGAGAAACTGAGCGAAAGGAAGAAAAGATGGCTTAGACACGTCGACCTCAACTTTGGCTTGAATCGGCTTTCGGAGTACGCGCCCCTACAAAAATGCAAAAAAAAATGCGTGCGAAAATATTTACTTGGATACCCTTACGTAATTATAAAGGATTATACTAAAATCTTGCCGATCACCTCCGTTTCCCCAGATCTATTGGACCACCTCATGCCAGACAGCAAAAGATCTGGCTACAATATTGAATTATCGGACGTGGACGATGGACAGTCGTCTCCTGCATGATTTACGTATATATGTATAGTCCGTCGCGCGTGGGTCATTGATCTAGGTACCGGATGTAACATTCCTTTTCAGGAAGACATATTATCAAGTCAAAGATCACATGCAATACGGAAACGGGACCCTCGCTCGGGACTTTCAGTACTTGAACTATACATACGAAAAGGTTCATGCGTCCAATCCGAGTTTCTGCATTAATCTCTTGGCAGGCTCCCCTGCTTTCTCTGGTAGGTCCAGCTCTCGTGACGGCGGGCGACACATCAGCTCTTGTATTCCTTCATGCAGGTCTTTTCCTGCACGACTCATTCAGATTAGGCATATCAGGCTCTATCTTCACCCACCTTCATACAGAAGAGCATATATCTGTCGTGCAATCGGGCAAGCGAGATAGTTTTAGCCGAAAGATGAAGTTAGGATACGGCAAACTGCGTTACGCACCCCATTGGCAAGAGGCGCGGATACTTGCATCTCATCGATAATCTTCTTCAACCCCTTCACTGTTGTCACGCCCTCAGCTACACTACCAAGCGTCTTGATAATATCTTCCAGCGGTTCTCCTTTACCCAGTCGATAACCCACAGTGTAATTACGACTGGTCGGCGAACTACACGTAAGAAACAGGTCTCCCACACCCGCGAGCCCCAGGAATGTTAATGGTGACGCTCCGTACGCTGTTCCGATACGCGTCATTTCAGCGAGCCCCCGAGTAATAAGACCTTGCAGTTCGGTTCAGCTATCAATGAGCTTCTGATTCGAATAATGTAACAACCCCACCGGCTCTTGTGTTATTCTCGAATCCGAGTCCATCGGCAAGACCTGTGGCGATAGCATAAACGTTCTTAAGAGCACCTGCAAGTTCCAATCCTATCGGATCAGATCCAGTGTAACTGTGGGGCACCTTGAAGCAGGTTGCGGAGATTGGAATAGGGTAAGTCCTACCACCGGAACCATGGCTGATGAAATATCTCTGATGCTTTCTTTGCTTGAGATTCTGTTAGAGACGCGACGGATACAGAGGTCGGTTGCCTGCGGACAACTTGGGGATCTTCTCAGGAGGATGCATGATTTGTTTCAAAATCTGAACGTACTTTCCTTTGCAAATGATGGTCCAGACTACTACCAGAGTCACGACTACGGAAATCAGTAGATAAGACAACGCTTACGATAAAAGTTGCTGCGCGCGCGATCTCACTTCCGCAAGTATCAGCAATGATCTCGAGCGTTAATGCCTGCGTGTCTGTTTCAATACCCTTGTTGACGAAAATCATCAGCGGCAAGTTCGCGCGGTCGAAGTTGTGTTGTAGTTTGATGAGCGTTTCTCTGTTGGTCCATATCCTAAATAAACTACGGAATCTCAGACAGGTTCACATGAGAGATTCACCTGACGCCTTGCGTTGGTATTGCAAAAAGTAAGACATCCATCTGTTTCATCATCTCCTTGCTGGGTATCTCCGGGCCAACAACGCGAATATTTGTTGAAAATTCGTGATCTTTCAGATAGTCTGGGTTCCGGTGATGCTTGTTGAAGTATTCCACGAAACGAGCTTCTCGAGACCACATGAACACTTCATGGTCCGAGTTCCCAAGATGGTCTGCCAAACAGCTTCCAAAGTTGCCTGCTCCGAGGACGAGAATTTTTGACTTTGGGGGTGGGGTCGAAGGTAATGAGAGCATAGTGAATTTAGCAGTGGAGAGGGATGGAGTGGAGTGAGTGCTAAGCCTGGAGAAAAGGTTGCGACGAGAGCAAAGGACAACGCTGGGGTAGCCAACTCGTGGATGAGGCTTGTTCTTGACGATGGTATTACGTCGAGTGGCGATATAACGCAGCATACACGATGTCCGAAGAATTGATAAAAGAATTAGTCGGGAACCTAGTAGTATAAGGTAGCTGGCAGTATGTATGATCGGCTGTGGACCTAATTATTACGTAATAATCAATATTGATGGCCGGCCAAGAGGCTACGGCGGCACGGCTCATGCCCGGCCGCAGCCGGTGTTTACAAGCTTGCCCTTCGTCCAACCAATTCGCGCATATACCAGTCATTGGACACTCATCATCTATATTTAATACCTTATTCTTCTCTTATAGACACAAATTCTTTTCAGCCGCCATGGCAATACAAGACAGAACACATGAATTTCGTGCATGTGTCGAGTCCATTCGAAACAGGTCCGCCGTACCACCACGAACCGCTGAGGCGAAACAGAGGTTGCTTCAATCGCACAGCAATGGGGAAGCAAAGAGCGAGTTCTCGCGCATGGCGTCTGCCATTGGGAAAGATATTAGCAGCACTACTATAAAGCTCGGAAAGCTTGCGCAGCGTATGTGTAAATACCATTTTCACTTGCGCTTATTGACCACGTTACAGTCGCGAAACGGAAGACACTGTTTGATGACAGACCAGTGGAGATTAGTGTATGGCTTTTCACCGACGTATCCGCAGTACGCTGACCGTGGGTCTTTCAGGAATTGACATTCATCATCAAACAAGACATTGCGAACATAAACAGGCAAATAGCAGCTTTGCAATCCTATGTTAAGCAACGGAACGCACCATCATCGAAATCCTCAGAGGGGAAACAGATTGAGGAACACAACCACAATGTCGTCATGATGTTGCAGAGCAAGCTGGCAAATACAAGCATGAGCTTCAAAGATGTTCTGGAAGTTAGGACACAAGTGAGCCGCTGAACCGCGTGACAGCAACTCAGACTAAATGTCTTTCTAGAACATGAAAGAAAGTAAGGATCGTACAGAACAGTTCATGTTCTCTACGGCAGCTGCAACCCACCAGGCTCCACCGAGTTAGTCACCATTCGTGCACAAATGAGCCCTCACAACCAATTCATTTTTCAGGTTCGCTACTTTTGAACGGGAGACAGGACCCTATGGGTGATGGAAGCCGGCCTAACTCCAAAGGCAAGGCCCGAGCCCATCAAAACGAAGACGTTCTCGCACTGGACCTTGATTCAGCGGAAGAAGGCTCGGCAATGCACGGAGGCAATGCATTCATGCAAATGCAGCAAATCGAACAACAGGTGATCAAACTGAATACTGCTCAATTTGAATTTATATTGAGCGACTTCTAGGACTCGTATATCCAATCGAGGTCAACAGCCATAGAATCCATCGAATCAACAATTGCAGAACTAGGATCAATATTCACCCAGCTGGCCAATATGGTTGCCGAGCAACGAGAAACAGTACAACGTATTGACGCAGACACCATAGACATCGCGTCGAACGTGAGTGGTGCGCAGAGAGAGCTTCTCAAGTATTACGCGAGCATCTCGAGCAATCGCTGGCTGATGCTCAAGGTCTTTGGCGTGTTGATTGTCTTTGTGAGTGTCCTTTTCGAGAAATAAAGGCATGCGAGTTCTAAAGCCCTCTACTAGTTCCTTATCTTCATTCTTGTCTCATGATTGGACGCTCAGCGCCGTTGTCACTTATTTACTGGACGATATTCATAACGTAATTTAATATCCAACAGCATGGCAAGGAATCACAGAATGCGTTACAGGACAGGATGAAACTTCAGCCAACAGGGATAGCATTAACGCCAGTACCCCAATCTTTGCTTTTGGTCCGCCGTGCCTTACCAGCCTTCGCGTGTTTCTTTCCCCCGCGATGTGTCGTGCAGTCTTCCGTGTCACCGACCGTCCATGTCCGCTTTGTCTGCACCTCCTGATCGGCGCCTGATGTTGTGGAGAATCTCTTTGCTCCGTCCATCCCAGACGCTGGCTCTTCACCTCGTAATTTGGCTTTCTTCTGAAGTTGTTTTTGCTGTGCAATTGAGTTACTTAGCGCCAAGTAGACTACGCTGGAAACATGGCTCACTCGCTGACTCGCCAACTCCTTGTTCCGCTCCTTCAATTTCGACAGCCTCGCTTCGCCCTTGCCACCGCCCCCAGCAGTAAGTTCAACATTGATCTGACGACCATCTAACTGGGAGTGGTGGAGTTTGAGGCCCTGCTGAAGAGCATTGCGATGCTTGAACTCGAGAAAAGCGCATCCCTTGGATTTGATCACAGGTTTCGAGGATGGTCTATTGGCAGCTGGTTTAGGTGCAAGTAAACGCACAGTGGGTGGTGGATCTTGCAAAGTCGATGTTAAAATCTCCTTGCTTGCGGCGGATTGTATAAAGACTTACCGCATGCTGCGAAGTGAGCCTGTATTGATTCTATGGTGGTGGTATATTTAAGATTTCCTGAGGTCAAGGCGTCAGTGGGCGGAAGGACTCCTCATGGCGTTCAATCGTACCAAGAAACAGAATAAAACGTTGCTTTGATTTTTCAGTTTTCGACTCTCCTTCCTCAGCCTCCTCCGCATCCTCTGCAACATCCCCGACATCTCCCTTGGTCCTCTTGACTTTCCGCTTCCCCGACTGTCCATCCGAACCCTCTAGATCTCCGGCTCCCTGTGCTGCTTCCGCAACTTCCCTCTTTCTCTTTTTCGTTGCCACCACCAACCCGTTCTTCTCTCCTTCCTTTTGAACCACGACCTCTTCCCTTCCCTTTCCTTTCCCCCCAACACTCCTTTGAGCGCCTTGAACGTCCTCCCCACCCTCCGCATCGCTAACCCGACCGTCAATAAGGTCCTGAACTTCGAGAATAGGGACATCGTGCTCCAGGTCGCCTTGATTTTTTGCTTTGCCTTTACCCTCGCGGAAAGCAATGCCTTTCTTTTGGCGTTTGGTGAGCTTGGGAGTTGAAGCCATATTTATATAGGATCCTGGGCGCGTGTTTTTGAGAGGTGGAACGTTCCCACCAAGTCCGTTTAAAGCGAATAGGACGGAAGATTAGACATAAAAAACACCCATCGTGGCAAGCCAAGAAGTTGCAGAAGCATTTATTCCAATAATATCACGTGATGTTATGTCTAGTGTAGTCGAGTACGCGAGAGAGAGACACCACTGAACCAACTTGCCAAGGCAACTGTACAATGCGGAACCGCTTCGTAATGAGATGTGTCAGCCCACCATTCGGATAGATAGAACGACGGGCTCCAAACACCGAGAAAGCAGTCCGATTTGAGCGTGCGTGGAAGTAAAATGGCCCGTGCAGTTTGTGCAAGCCTGATCAGTAATCGCAGATAAAGCGACCAGGATTACTATTCTGCGTGCCACTTAAGGTACCCTTTTTACGGTCACTCAGCTTAGTGACAATCCGTTCACGGCTTCGCCTGCACCCTCGATCTCTCTTTCCTCGCCGTCAGCTCCTCTCCGCGTCCGCAGAATCGGACGTAAAATCGGGCTCACAAGCCCTAAAGAAGGCCGAAGTACAGGGCTGGAAGATAAGCTCATGGTTCCTAGGTTCACCTGCCGTGAACTCGGGTAGGTTTGGAAGGGGTAACCTGGCGTGACGGTGGGCGATGAAGTGGCTGATGTACTAGAATTAGATGGAGGGATAGAAAGAGGAATCGGGACGGGAGGCCTGGAACTAGGTGTCCGAGGGTACGACACGAGTGAGGGGTGTGTTTCTCGAAGGTACGATATGGAAGGCGATACAGCACGACGTTTCGCAGATGTAGGATATGGATCGTACCGATCATCCACTGCCACGAGTTGTTAATGTGACACCTCTAAAAGATGTGCGGAAACCTTACATTTACGCTTGTTCGAGCGCACAGCGCTTGTGGTTGGTGGTGGCGTGTATCGCCATTGAATAGACATGGGAGTGGAAGTGATGGAGGGAGATACCATAGGCTATCCGGCCATTAGGAAAAGATAACAAATGAGATGGTGAAAACTTACGGGGTCTACATCCATGGCTACTCCCATCGGGCTTTCTGCCAGAGACATGCTCAAATCATCGCCGTTTACACTCTGGGCAGGGGTGGTGCAAGGTTTGATGTTGTTTGATTCGTTCTGCGCGTCAAATGCAAAGAGGCCCTGGACGTCGTCGTCATCGTCATCGTCACTCAACGGATCCTCGTGCGAATCCTCGTGGCCAACTTCTTCAGGGTAGCGACCACGGTCTGATGGTGCACGAGGTGTACGAGGTTGCGAGGGGAGCTCGGAGTAGGATGCCAACAGGCGTTGGAAAGCTGCCTCAGAATTAAGTTCGTCCTCCTCTGGACGTGGTTCTGCTAGCAGGTTTAATATGCGCGGAGGCTTCAGCTACATGAGATATCAGCATGCGAATAACAAATATGAAGCATAGCACTCACTGGATAGGTAGGACGGCGCACTATTGGGATAGGCGTGTCTACAGCATCGGTTTGTAGTACTAGTGCGTTGGTGCTCAGACTACGACTTGGCGGCGGTGTTGAGGGACTGGGCCCAACACTGCGTGTGCTAGCGTTGCTTTCGTCATCTCCTTCCAGTGGAAGAGTAATTGGGGGTGTTGGATTTCCTGAGCTACTTGATGGAGAGCTTTCAGACCACATTCTCTCTCTGTCGCTTTCTGATTCTTCGCCATTGCTCCCTCGTCTTCTGGAGGGCACCGTGAACGAGATTGCCAATGGACTTTGTATTCTCTTGTCTGAATAGTATGATGACTTTGAGAGCAATGTCGGTCGTCGCAGTCTCAAGAACAGTGGATTCGGCAGTCCATCGTCTGCTGATGTGGAAGATGCCGCGCTCGACGTTGATGGGAGTGCAAATTCTTCGGACGAGGTCGGAAAGGGCAGACGATGTGATGATTCGGACATGATTGAGGAAGGACAAGCTGGTCAGCACGATAGATGAATGACAACGTTGTGGCCTTCCACAGTTACCAAATCCACAGGGGCATTCCCATTATGTTGCATACTTGTTCGCTTTGACAAGGGCAAAACCCGACTTTGCGAATATATATCACCCCGGGAGAACAAAATGGCACTCATTCAATGTTTAGCCGACAAGTGGGGGGCGATTCACTCAGAGCAACAATGAACTCCAGCGGAACATTGCGGTCAACACGCGTAGCAACCTGTAGCATGAGTTGTCAGCGCGACACTAGTGGTAGCTGGCTGCCGCAGGCAAGCACGTGAACCGCAAGAGCACCCATTTCCCGCGAGTAAGTCATATCGCACAGACAGGAGAGTTGTTCCAAAATCACGCGTTAGTGCAGAGAGCACGGGGAAATGTATATGCCAAAGGCAAGCGGTACGCCTCACGGAAAAGACCTAACGCAAACTGCATGAATTGAGTGTCCGTGAGATAAACTAATCAAACAATTAATGTGATTGATGTCATCGACATTAACACGGCGGAAGGAACTGGCAAGCAGCGTATGTAGCAGTCGACAAGAGTGCTAAAGAGACACGATAAGAGAGGGAAGGCAAGACACAGAACATATGCCACTCACCAAGCACTGATAAACTGCTGACGACACCTCCATACAGCCGCTGTGGAAATAATTGAGATGAAACTAAGCATCATGACAAGACGAAACAACAAACCCTCTTTGGTTGGCCCGACTTGTATCCAACAGTATAAACAACGCGCGCGAAGGAATATGCAACACACATGGCAGCAGCTAGAGCAGGGTATTTCAGACCCGCCACGACAGTTCTGATGACAATCCGTTCTGTGTCACTTTCTCCGCAAATGCAATGCAGACTTACGAAACAAATACCACGGGCGCCGATTCAAGCGTATTGTGGTGCGCACCTAGGTAAGGGGTAAATCAAAAGCCACGCAATTATGCATTTGAAAGAGAACATACGCTGCATGCAGTTAAAACGGAGTGCTGCATCGGAATCTTTAACCTCAGATTTCTCGGCATACACTGTGGTGGAATATCTGAGAGTCTAAACCGAGCAAAGGAGTCACTTGGACGCACGTTGAGGATAATTGATCCCTGCCCTCGTACGGTATCTTCCAACCAGGATACCCTGCCAGATAAGGACCCACCCTATGGTCATCAATGAGCTTGGAATGTATCCATAGCTGTAACAAATGAAGTCATGAGGAAGAGCATGGTGGTCAGCCAACGCACCCCTCAGGTAGAGACATAATTGCTTGAAATTTGAGTAGAAGTAGCTTGGAGTGCAGGTTATGAATATTGTTGTGTTGAACCGCGGTCTGTATTTATAGTAAGACACCATAGTACTTCAAGCCTTCAGGGACACCAGCAAACGCGTACTCGGCGGATACGCGCGTCGTCCTTTCGAAATTCGGATGGGCCTACGCGTCTCTTGACTGACAAAGAGCAATATTTCCTGAGGTGCAAAGTTCAGAGCCTTTGGTGACGTGGAATGATCATTTGTAAGGCCATCAGGCAGCGTCAGGCTCGCCGGGATGACGCGCAAAGTCCATGCCGGTCAGGTACTGTGGAACAGTAATGCAGTGTCATTATTGCGCTTGACACATCTGTACAACGTACGAGACTAGTGCGCAGCTGCACAGATCGCACAGATTTGTGCGGACGTGTACAATCCAGCTTACAGTGTCGATGGACGATCAAAATTACTTATGTAATCAACAGTCTGATCAGTAACCACGTGCTCGATAATTTTGAGATTTGGCAGAGGCTCGAGCAACTTATCTGCGAGGACAGCAGCCAACAATTTTCAATCCGAGATGTCCAAACGAAGTGCATCCGACAGGGAAACGGACGGCCAAGCATTCACGAAAGCCTCCGGAAGTGGGGCTAAGCGTGACGAGAACGAAGTAAATGATATCGGTGAGTTCGAGGATGCTTGGGAGGATGAAATCGAATCCGAAGAGGAGGTGGTCGATGGAGAGGCCGGGGACGGCGAAGATGGTGCGTGATAGTGCTTTTCGTGTCGCTTTGAAGTGGAACTAACAGGTAATGTTGTATAGGGATGGATGTAGACGAAGTTATGCCCGCTATCGAAGAATCTGAAGAACAGCCTCCTGCTCCAGAGGCATTTATCCCCGGAACGCATGTCCTTGGGAAGGACGAGATACTGGAACCTGATGACTCGGTGTATATCATGCGCCATTCAATGAATGTGACATGGCCTTGCTTGTCATTTGATGTCCTCCGAGACAGTTTGGGGGACGAGCGGCAGCGCTATCCAGCAACCGCATACCTTGTCGCTGGAACACAAGCAGATCAAGCAAGCAAAAACGAGCTCTCGGTCTTCAAAATGAGCTCACTGCATCGAACGCAAAAAGATGGAGGTAATTTACGACTACATGTGTTCGCCGATCGATCCTTACAAATCGACATGTGCAGACGATTCAGATTCAGACGAGGAGGATGACGATGCGCTCGATGAAGATGCTATACTAGAATTCCGTTCAGTACCTCATCACGGTGGCGTGAACCGCGTTCGTGCCCAACCCTTACCACCATCATCACCTCTACCTCCAGCATCACAGCCCTACTTTACCGCAACGTGGGCCGACACTGGCAAAGTTCATATATGGGACATCAGACCGCTGATTGAGTCTCTCGACGTTCCGGGATACACGTGGGACAAGTCAAGAACTAATAAGCCAGCTTTCACCATTGACTCGCATGGTCGCGCCGAAGGATTTGCAATGGACTGGGCTTCATCGGGAGATGCAAATCCCTCATCGCTACGTCTACTCACCGGAGACGTGCACTCGAAGATATACCTGACGACAACCACGTCATCGGGATTTAACGCCCTTTCTCAGCCGTTCACGTCACATACCTCCAGTGTTGAAGACCTGCAGTGGAGTCCATCCGAACCCACCGTTTTTGCATCATGCTCTGCGGACTGCAGCGTGCAGATCTGGGACGTGCGCAGTAGAGGACGGCGAAGTGTGGCTGGAATCGAGCCAGCGCATGACAGTGACGTGAATGTCATTAGCTGGAATCGAAGTACTAGCTACCTCCTTCTCAGTGGTGGTGATGAAGGTGGAATCAAGGTTTGGGACTTACGCAATGTCCAAAAGAAAGGGTATGTCCAGGTCAAATTGCATGTTACGCCCATGCTTACGGATCGTCAAGGACAACAGTGGTTCCTAGCCCCGTTGCCTCTTTTAAATGGCACACCGCTCCTATAACCTCTATCGAGTGGCACCCGACCGAAGACTCGATATTCGCTGCGTCTGGCGCGGACGACCAAGTCACCCTTTGGGATCTTGGGGTCGAACCGGACGATGACGAAGTAGGTACACCGATGAATGATGCACCTGATGGTGCACGGGACGTCCCACCACAACTCCTCTTTGTCCACCAAGGTCAAAAGGATGTGAAGGAAGTTCACTGGCACCCACAGATTCCAGGCGCAGTTTTAAGCACTGCACTTGATGGATTCAACATCTTCAAAACGATATCAGTGTAGTCGTGCGCCGGAGGCCCTTGTTGCCAGAAAAGTAGAACTTTCAGAAGTTATATACCTGGAATTTAATAAACGTCACTGGCCATCATGAGGGACGTATTAACCGAAATGTCAACCACTTTGTGTAATTATCAGTATGGATACGGTAAGAGTACTGAGACCGGTCCCAGAACATATATGCATCAGTATAGCCCGGCACGATTGTTTCCCTTGGGTACCCGAATCTACACACAGCATAAGCGGAGAGGACGAGGGAGTGATGCGGATAACCTGCCTTGGCAATATTTTTGTGCAAGATATCAGTCAGGACAGCGTAGACATTGCGAATGTCTATGAGGTTCTGGCGAGTAAAGAAAAACTGTTTCTCATCATGTTCTTTCAAGCTCAGCTGAATAGCACTCCCATCAGGGAGTTAAGATTACATCGCACAAGAGGCACGTACTGTGTAATCTTCTATGTGGGGGTACTTGATGAGTTTGGAGCAAATCTTTGCTCTTGCCAAATGATGTTGGCGAGCACCATCGCGTATGTTGTATGCGCTCTCCTGCGACCTGAGAAGTTCGCTAAGAACCTCTGAAAGATTATCAGACCAATGATGCCATGGCCAGTCCATTATTACGTACCCTCTTGAATTTGAACACCTTGGGTGTCAGACGATTTCAGTTTTAGCCGCCACAAACGAGATCTATAGCCTAACTAACCGAAGTTGTCACCACTGTTCGAATAAAAGCGTCAAAAGTGGCCTACTCGAAGGGAAACGGGCTCACTCTTCAATCCTGAATCTCGTGTTAATACATATAATAAGATATAACGAATAGTACACACTTTGGCATGGTCAGGTTCACCCATAGTTTGACTTTGTCCTGTTTGATTATATATCGTCAGGAAAATGCCCAGATGAACATTCAGATACATACACAAGAGTCAGATAGCTGTGCACACTCTAATTTGATCGTCTCATGCAGCTTTGAAATGAGTTTGTTGGCGTGCACAAGCTCTGAGTATCTTGCGTTGACGGTCTCGTTCATATGGGCGAGCGAGGCACTTCCATCTTCATTGCGCTTACGCTTGTTAGATGACTGACCATTTATCTCTGCCGACGGCGGAGGGTGGATGGTAGCGTCTGTGGATGCGGCCGCTTGAGATATTTGGTAGGGTGAATCTTCGGCCTGCGTGGACTCGATCAGGCTCGTAAGTTCACTGTATAAAGGTGAGCCACAGGGTAAAAGCAGAAGAGATTATGACATGCATTATCTACAATGGACATAAGCAAAACTATCCAGAAACTATCCAGGGAGTAGCTCACCTTGTCTGGGAACACACGGAAGACGATGCCTTCTGCGGTCTCCGCGACGTTTGCACGGAAGTCCTATGCGTTGCTTTAGATTTAGGGCGAATCACAATTGGTGGTTGTGCTTACCTCAATACTTTTGGCAACCTCTTTGCTCATGGACATGGTGGTCAGAATCATGAAGGACGTACCAAGCGCCGGCACGGAATTGCCTTTCATGTCAGTGAGCAAGATTTGTAAGCAGCTTTAACTCTCGCATCCGTACTAGACTTTGTACAACGTCTGTACGCCCTAAGTGTGCTACGTCTGTCCAAGTACTCACGGAGTATATTCATTTACCCATAAAAAAGGATGTTACTGAGATATCCTATACAGTAGTATCTGCACAAGCAGTCGTTGAAGCACATTGGACATGGCGAACCAAGTAAGTCTTGGGTCTATACCTTAGCAAGTGGCTTTTCACCGCGGATACAGGATGAAGATTCAGTCATTTCAACACTGACAGGATTTTCTTTGAATAGTGTTCTGTCAGGCCTATCCCTCTCCGCAGGCGATCTTCCCAATAGCCTTGGTATTTCCGGATTGTCTTCCTTGGATGCTAAACAGATTTACAATGACAAGTGGGACGACGACGACGAAGCCGTCGGTGTGGACCAGGGAGAAGACTTCGAGGATGAGGTGGACAAGGAGTTTGAAACAGAAATGCCGGAAGACATTGTAAAGATGGAGGTTCAATCTCCTGTTGGCATGCGTATTACGGAGAAGCGCGTGAGGGTGGTGAAGCGGCTGGTGGAGAGACCAAAGACTGTCTATGAACGCTTTCCCGCCTTCGAGAAGGATAAGGTCCTTGACTTCTCAGAGTTATTCAAAGGGTACACGGTCAAGAAATCAAGGATAACAAAGAGGCCATTACAGGGTATGAATTGTACCAATGGTTCTTCAAGGATGTTTAACCGTTGTATAGCTGAGAGCATCTACCCCCGGAAACGCGATGTTCCAAGGGGTTTCCTTGATACCGTAGTCGGTGATACCAAGCGGCAGGTCGAGAACAAACGCGTGGAGGAGGTCATGTCAGCTGGCAGCATCGAACATGACTTGCTACGTGCTCTCGAGGTGAGTGGTAATCGCCGGTGCTCCTTTTAATTCCCTCATCATGTGTAGGAGCGGGAAAAATCAGATGTGCCTGTTACCCTTCCTTTGCACGACAGAAGTTTTGATTTGGTGCTGCTATCTAATTGGGAGGACGAAATTGTGTACGAGCCGAGCCACACAGCTACGCCATCCACTCTGGAAAACAACAATCTCACCACTCCGGTCAACAAAGCTCTTGAGTCGGGTGCTTGGACGCAGAGCATTATCTGGAGCCGAAATGCACCTTTTCGCGATTTCATTCAACTAGAACTTAACGAGGAAGATATCGCAGAAGAGCACCCTCAAGGTAGTTCTTCTATCTCACTGTTGATACAGGTACTTTTGCTAAAATTTGGTGGCATATGATTGTAGAGACCGTCAGACCGAAAAAGCGTGTCAGAGCGCATGATGCTCAATCCCGCGATAAATTTAACCTATCTAATGACCACTTTTACGAGGTGTCGAAAGAAGGTGGCCGTCACCGTGTGCGACAGACGTTTGGACAACTTGTCGTCGAGCATGCCTATCCCGCTCAGAAGCTCCAACTTCCATTTGTGCGTAAATGGATTTCAGCATTGACTATAGTTTTCTTCTTATCTATCTTCTCAAACAGTACAAGACAAGGCTCTCAAAGCAGGAAGCCCGCTCCTTCCACCGGCCCGCCTTGCAGTTTCCAACCAATATTGACATCCGCTTTAGCAAGGTACGCACGGCGAAGAAGAAAAAGGACAAAGCGGGCCGCAAGGTTGGTAAGGGCGGCAATATTGGCGAGGGGTTACATCGTACGACCGACCTTAGCCTCAAGGACACGAGTAATTTCGTCCTTTGGGAGTATTCCGTGAGTCTTCTTCGTTATTTGCCTGATGGGATCGGAAATAGTGAGGAATCCTTTAGGAAGAACATCCACCAATTGTGCCAAACTTCGGTATGGGTAGCGCGCTGGTGAACTATTACCGTAAGAAAGATGAGAAGGACGACTACATGCCGAAGGTATGGTTCAAATGATGAGTCAGGACACTCAATCGAACTGATTCATTAAGCTCGACCTCGGGGTACCGTTTGTCCTCGAGCCGCAAGATGAGTCGCCTTTTATGAAGTTTGGCTATGTCTATCCTGGCCAAACATTCCCGGCACTGTACAATAATCTCGTGCGGGCGCCACTTTTCCGCCACAAACCCTATCCCACAGACTTCCTGGCCGTTAGGTACGGTTCTTCAATTGAATCCATCAGGCAAATTTATTAATTGAATATTAGGAGCACCACGAAAGGCGAGACACGATACTACTTACGCGAGATCAAGAACCTCTTCGTGATCGGGCAGACGTACCCTGTTACCGAGGTACCAGGGCCGCACTCTCGGAAGATCACTAACACCATCAAGTATCGCCTACAAATAATTGCCTTCAAACTCCTGAAGAAGAGCAGCGAGGAGCGGCTAAAAATATCAAGATTGATGAAGTACTTTCCCGATCAAAATGAACTCCAGATGCGGCAACGACTAAAGGAGTTCATGGAATATCACAGGCGCGGTCCTCATCAAGGTTTTTGGCGTCTTAAAACTACGGTAACCATTCCAAGCGATGGCGATATGCTGAAGATGGTCGGTCCCGAGCAAGTGGTGTTAATGGAGAGTATGCAAGTCGGCCAACGTCATCTCCAAGACTCTGGCTATACTCAAACCGCTGAAACCGTGGAGGATGACGAAGGCGAGACGAAGCTCTCTGTTGAACAACAACTGGCTCCTTGGATAACGACGAAGAATTTCCTATTCGCCACCCAGGCTAAAGCGATGCTTCGATTGCACGGTGAAGGCGACCCTACTGGGCGTGGAGAAGCATTCAGCTTCATCCGTATCTCCATGAAGGACATCTTCGTCAAGGCGGGCGAAGATTATGAACAGAAGCTTGGCAAGTTTCATAAATCTATTGTGCCACAAAAGTCAACTAACGATTTTTTTTTTTATCAGCCGAGGCAGATAACAGACCAAAGTCCGCGCACCGATATAATGTTGCCGAACAGCAGCAGATTTATAAATCCGAGATCGAGCGGATATGGAAAGCTCAATTCGATTCATTGAGCAGGAAGGACGAGCCTCAATTATCGGAGGAAGATGAAGCCCCAGCCCCTGTTGAAGTTAAGAAACTTCAACGCCAAGCATCACTTAGGAATGAGACACCCTTTTCTCCTGTAATGTCACCAGCACCAATTGGCCCTGGCCCTGCATCACCCGCTTTGAGCCGCGGCTCTTCGTTGGAACGGGAGCGAGAGATGAGCTTGGGACCAGATGGCAGTCGTAAAGTTCTCCGGATTAAGCGACTGGTTTGTTGTCTGCCTGTTTCAAGTTCTAAACTTAATACATTCCCAAACTCAGGTCGATGACGAATGGCAGACAGAAATCATCCGTGACCCTGCCGTCATACGTGCTTATGTGCGGGCCCGGCAATTACTGGAGGAAGAAGCCACGCTTGCCGATAATCTCGCACCTACAGGCGATGCGGACAAGGATAAGAGGTATAAGAAACGGTATGTGGTCGTTCATACATGGCTAGCTGTAGAAGTAACGTGAAATCCGATCTCCTCGTAGGTTGGAAGAACAAATCGCTAGAATGAAGAAGAACCAAGAGCGGCGTCTGCATCGTAAGAACGCCAAGATTGTCAAGGAAGGTGGCACCCCAATGCAACTAAGCCGGCCGCTCAAACCAGATACAACCGTGAGTCTAGCACGTTGGACAGCATGAGATTTGATACTTACGTTTCATTCAGAGACGCTGCGGTCATTGTGGTCAGATGGGTCACATGAGTACGTCATTTCCATTCCTTACGAGCTGTACCTGGTGACTCCCTTTCTGACAGAAACCAACCGTAAATGTCCTCGTTGGGCAGAGTTCAACAGTGGAACAGCACCTGTACCTACCACCCCTGCATCCGTAACAAGTCCGCCACCCAACTCCGCCGGCATGTCTAGTTTAAGTGGGTTCAACAGAGCTAGTGGGGGGCTTAGTTTTGGTGCCCCGGTTCCTTCTCCATTGGCGACTAGTCCCCCAGTATCCGCAATGGAGGATGTAGATCCGGTGGCGCCTGGTACACCTTCAGGTTCCGCTCCAAAGATAAAATTAACGCTCAAGAGATCATAATGTGTCCCGAGTCCCGCATTCCTTGTCCATTTCGTTTGCGTGCATTCAATCCTACTATTGTGTAACGTATGTCTCGCAATAAACTCGTGTACAAGTAGTGCAAAAAAGTAGAAGCGGTGATGATATGTAATTAATGTCCCTCCCTATGCAGCGGCCATCTCCACATCTACAGAAGGCGGCCGGGCTCGCAAAATCCTGGACTCCATCTGGGGACTGCCGAAGCGTTTCCGATAATCTTCGTTAATCTTCACAAGCAGATTACGTATAAGCTCTGCGTGCTTCCGCCGGTCTTCCGGTGTAACTTCCTTCGTCAGGTGATCTAGCTGGATCTTCCCGACTTTCCTAACAAGTTCATCACTCTCTGATGTCCCAGTGATCGATCGCAGGCTGGGAATGGTAGTGTGAATGGACTCAGGTGACGAACGTGTCGAGCTAGGAGTAGTCCCGCGAGATGTATCCGGAGACCGAGACGTCAGAGGTGAGGGCGGGCGATACATATCCTTAATGGGTGGGAGCCTGAACGGACCTGCATCAGGCTTAAGTGACGGTAGCTTCAAATCGGAGTCTTCTGGAAGCAGTAAGGGGTACAATTTACTGGATGACGGCACAGAAGATGATGGCGGCGACAATAATGCATTGATCGATCCGCGGTGGGTGGTTGTAGGGAGCGTAGGTGCTACCGGTTCAGGTGCATTAGCAGGAGCTGTTTTCAATGGGATCATCGTCCGCATTGCTTTGTGATGGTACTCTGGCGCAGCCATTTGCACAGGTGGAGGAGCACCACGGGGTCCACGGAGCGAGTTGAATTCAGCAAAAGACTCTTGTATCGACGAGTGGTGTGGCGGCGTAGCGTTGGAGGGGGTGGAGCTAGAAGAATGCGGAGATGTCGGATCCAGCGGGGGCGTAGGGTGAAAGTGGCCTTGTGGAGTGGATGTTGAGTGATAGCCATATGCCGAGGATGGTGTATTGAGACCATAATCGTGGGAAGCGGGCGCTGAAACACGACTCTGATGGGAAGACGTGTAATGGTCTGAGTAGCCACTGGGGGTGGATGCATGCATAGGCGGATAAACAGGATTGTATGGAGTCTGCTGCACGGATGGATGCGAAGACCTTCCAAGTGAGGGTGGAGAAGGGTAGCCGGAAGTGGCATATTGGTGCGGCGGGTGCGCAGGCTGTGCATATGTGGCATCGTGAGCGTATGCTGTCCCTGGACCTAGCAGTCCAGGCATTCCGGTGAGCCCAAGCTGACTGAGGCTGTCGGTATCAAAGTAGGACGTTGGTGAGAACCGCCCGGATAAGTCTTGGGATGCACGATTATTTGCAGTGACGTCCCGACCAAGGGTGACGAGAAACTCGTTCACCGCAGCTAGCTCCTCCGGTGTGCGGACGTCGAAAGACACTGAGCGAGGATTAAACTCGTCATAATGTGCACCGTCTTGAGCATATGCAAGGCTATTGAGACGCTCCACCATGTCTGTCAATTTGTTATATCAGATATTTTATGAAGACTAAAGGACAATATACTCACGGCTGTCGTAGGAAGGATTGACCTTCCTCTTCTTCATCTCAGTGAAGAAATCGTCGACGTTATATTCAAGCGATCTCTTGTTGCGATTTGAGGGGCGCGGGTCAGATTTTGGACCGTCCCATGAAGGAACCTGATTGTGGAGAAAGAGCTCATATGACGAATGAGGGACGTGGCGGGAGGGATGATTAGACTCAAGCTCCGGAGAAGGAGTGGGCAAAGCGCTATAGTGTCCACCTAAGGCCCGATGTCAGCGGATGGAATGTTGGAGAATGTGTGACTGACCATCTGCTCCTATAGCAGAACGTGGGCGTGCACGAGCAAAAGGGACTTTAGTGGGCAATGCGCTTGGCGCTGCGCCTTGGAGCTTACCGGAAAGCGACCTATTGAGAGCGCCTTTTGATGAAATAGCGTCGCCTCGAACACGGGAGGCGTAAGCAGGATCGTTCACGGTAATTGCCTTGGAGTGCTTGTGCTGGGCGTGATGCTCTTCTGTATGGATTTTCTCGTGCTTTTTGAGATCCTGGGGGCGCTTGAATGACTTCTTGCATATCTGACGAGGAGTGAGCAAGAAGTGAACGGTGAAAAAAATGTAACTGACCTCGCAGACATGGGGCTTTAATGGAGTGTGGACTATAGGGTATTTTAGATTTAATAGTGATTCAGAACAAGGGATGGGGCATACCTCGAAGATGACTTGTGATATGATCACGCTTTGCACAGGAGGTACCACAATCCTTCCATTTGCAAGTGAGACATAGATTATTTGTACTCTTTCTGCCGATATGGTCATTGCAGAGATGGTTGTAGAGGACCTCAGGATCTGTGAAAGCTGAAGAACAATCGAGCCATTGACAATTGTAGGATTCAGAGTTTGATAGTGAAGTGTCTGGCGCTGGAGATTGGGAAGGAATTTTGGATGAAGCTGGAGAAGATGGAGGTGGTGAATCTGATGGAGGCTGCATGAGATGAGGAAGTAAGTCTTGGTGAAAGAAGTCTGAGACAAGAACAGTCGCGGAGTGTAAGGAACTCATTTTGATTTTATACTTGAATAGCAGTCCTTTGTATGCCAAGACCAGTTTATGTCTTGGCGTAAGAATGCCAGCGTGCCAAGCAAATTTAGTTCCTTGGCACCAAGACCGATCACTGCATCGGAGATCACCGTATTCGATCTCGGGTCGGTTGAATTCGGAAGTGCAGCGTGACCCTCAATCTCCATAGGGCCCTACTCTATTATTTTTCTTGGCGCTTGCCTCCTCGGCAGGTCACTTTCGAAACTATAACTCCCGAACAACCTTCCATTTTAGTCAAAAGGACAGCCATGTTGTACAGGTCGAGAACGTTTGCCCTCTCGACTCCGTTCTCACACAGTGTGAGAGTCGGGGCAGAACGGGTTAAGACATTGTCGACCTCGACGACTGCAACGATCCCAAGTGACTTGGATGCACTGTCCACCAATTCCACTCTTCAATCCCGGATACTACCGTGTTTCTCATGCAGTAGTCATACGTTCCGAGAGCATAGCCAGCTCTGCCAGCGTTCTGTCGTTCTAGGACAGGAATATGACAGCATGCCAGGTACCACCGTCTTGGACAACGCAACAAAGCCGACATGTGAACATTTATATCGAGCTGCTTCAGGCTGCCTCTGAGTGTTTGTTGTATCAATCAGGGATATTTCACGCACATCATCGTGACTGTTTACATCATTCGTATGTACTCAAGAACTTGGTCACTTTGAACAACATCGTATGTACTGGCTTGACTTTAAGCAACACCTGAGAAAACCATTCAGCCGTTAATGACTACCAGTTACCACGATACCTCGTGCACACGGGGGCGTGTTTGAATACAACATGCCAAGGACACGATTACTATTTGATCAAAGCTTGACAGGAGTCCAAATGGAATGACTTGATTTCATTTCGAATTGGAAGTCTGACTTCATTTGCCAAGTCAGGACTCAACAGGAGGACGCCAAGAATATGTTGTGCCAAGGAAATCCCTTTGGAGCACTGCTGACAATTTCAAGGCTGTCCCCCAGGCAGCACAAATAAGTTCCTTGGACCGCCTTTGGCCATCAAGCAAGGTGGCGAGCCTTCTACTGCGCAACGATATCGGCGTTGTGTTTTTTAAGCGGCCTTTGATTATCCACTCCGATCTGATATTTCATCGACATCGTATATCGATAGACTTCACCAAAGTTAAGTTGTGCACCTAATAACAAGTGTCTTCCCAGTGTGACCGCAAAAATTCCCGTTGACCGTAACCGTAAAGATCACGCGGTAAAATTATTTCATGACCCGGCGGGCGCAGAGAGCATATCATATGCAACTTCGAGCATTATAACGCGTCTTCCATTGACGACATTGGGAGCAAATCGCATTCATTAAGGTGGGCTGTAAGGTGGACTGTAATGGAAAATTCGAATAAGTGGATACAAAGTGGGCAAAGTTTGGCACCTTGTGCTCACAACCCTGAGATACATCCTTTTGAAAAATGACGTTGGCCCGGGTGACCGTATCGCTGAACGGCAATAGGCCACCGGGTTCGTGAGACTGCACAACGTTGCACTAGGGCATGAGTCATGGATAATCTCCTCGGAAAAGGGGTATTAACACACAATGAATACATGTGCTTACTGAGTGCTGATCCTCATAACCTTGCACATTTAAATTATGTCAATGAAGCCCAAGAGCCGCTCTTGCATCGAGGTTGCTTTTAGGGATAGGAAACCCCGCTTGCATAATCATCACCGGTACTTTCGAGCAGGTAGGCGACGCCAGGCCAGGAATATACGCCAAGCGGGTGAACAAACCCCTGCAAACCCATGTCATCGGAAAACACAAAGAAGCAACCCGGGAGCAGCCGTCATCCCGCGTCCCGCCCAGGTACGCATATCGGCAACGTACCATCCACGCTGCCAGCACCTGCCAGCACAAGCGATATATTCCATGACCACCCAACGACTACCAGAGAATATCCATTCGAATGGTACGTATACACAGACATTTCTGGGTGCCATAGTCCAAGGATATTGCCGAGTGCACCCCAAACACTTGTACCTAATGAAAAGCAACCGCTTCAGTCAGAGGTCAGCCTATCAGGAGGACATACAGCAAGATATGGTCCCGTGACATCATGTTTGGCACAAGTGGGAACAGTAAATCCATTCGCGGCATGACAGACTAGCGCGAATCAGTTACTATCGTGTATCGGATGTGCCAATTTATCGATTGTCATATGCGTGTATTAGGAGGTGTTAGGCTGGCTTCTGGAGAGTATATCGAATGCACTTACCGAGGTGCATCCAAACTGACTCTTAAAGTCACTTATGTAACTCGGTGGAAATGCGACATCCCAATCAGTTTCACATACGTGCTATGCCGCTCTGTGGGTATCAGACTGCACAATAAAAGTTCGACGGAACTAAACTGATGCTATATGCATAACAGCGGCTATCCACGATGGCGACGGCGTCTACGTCCATTCCCGTGAACCCCCGATACTGTGTAAGCGAGAGGAAATCAAAACCTATCAAAAGTCACTTGAAACGATGTACCTGTAAACTGTTCACACCATCACTACTCCGCCGTGATCACGGGTTAACAATAACGAGCTCTCAACCAA
This sequence comes from Suillus alpinus, assembly GCA_003316505.1. Classification (NCBI taxonomy): domain Eukaryota; kingdom Fungi; phylum Basidiomycota; class Agaricomycetes; order Boletales; family Suillaceae; genus Suillus; species Suillus alpinus. Next base: position 94,728 of record QFEX01000300.1, read on the forward strand.
CGCGAGACATGCCACTGGCCGGTTGGGTCTCTCGGGTACCGTGTTGGCGTTGTTGGTGTTGTGCGGGCACTGCGGAGTGCTATATCGGTGGGCGTCGCGGTGGCGGACAAGAGATCATTGGAGTGAAGTTGGACAGAAGGTTTGATCATCACGGAGAGAAACGGCGGGGGTTTAGATATTCGACAAATAGGAGGGACTGAGAGTAGTACACACAGTGTGCATGGGGATATGATTGTCTCTCGTTTCAAGTTCCCCTCACTGAGTTGAATAAGTCAGATGACTATTATCATCTTAGCTCTGACTCAAAGTCCAGTGTATGCTGGATTCAGTCCAGGACTCCACTAAGGTGATATCAGTTCAATATCGGTATTGCAACCAGTTTCCTACAGTGCACACTGCAAAGGTAACGAAACACATATACGCCTTGTCACGTGCGCACTAGTCCAAATATTGTTGCTTCCGAACATTGATATTCATATATTAATATCGTTTACTCGACCACACCATGTCGCGATACCCAGATTATCTTTCGCCCAACACAACCCCTTCTAAGCCGTCCAACTCACAGAAGTCACGAGCAAGACGTGAGCCATCTGGCGTTTTCTCCTTGTTTCAGGCACCCCAGATTCAGCAGTTCAAGGAGGCATTTCAACTTATTGACCACGACAAGGATGGCTGGGTGACGGAATCTGATCTGCGAGAGGTGTTCTCAAGCCTTGGTGAGGTTGCACTCATTATTTAGTGGGTCTGGCACTCATTCTGGTTTCAGGTATTTCACCATCGACGAGTATGCTAGATGGCCTGCTCAGTGCACGCCCCGGTGGCCCTGGGCACAGCAAGTCGCCTTCTGCGACCCCTTCACGCGACACGTCAGTTTCATCAGACAGGGGTATCAATTTTACCATGTTCCTCACCATGATGAGCGAACGACTTTTCGAGTTCGATCCAGAAGCTGAGTTGAGGGAGGCTTTCGAATGTTTCGATGAGGGCGACACGGGGACGGTTAAATCTGATGAGATGCAGAAATGGATGGGCGAGGTAGGAGAAAGAATGGGTCAGCAGGAAGTTCGTGTTACACCTGCTCTTACCGTTTGAGTGGCTGATTTCGTGCTCAGATTGACAAGTTCCTGAAGAGTTCATTCACTGATCGTCAAGGGAATTTCAAGTACCGCGAATGGATCAAAGTGATACGAGTGAATGATGATGGCGATGAAACAGAACCAGACATGACATGACAAAATTTGTGCGAACATCTGTACTTTACCCATTGACTAGCATACTATTATTACCGCAATTGCATTCCTCGCAGGTCCGCAAGAAAATCCGTGTTATGAACCTAAAGGCCGCAACACCGTTCATACTGATCACGTTAGATCCATTCCCCTTTGAGAGGCTCTGCCGGGAAGCGGTCCTTATCGAAGGCCAATTCCTTGAAAATGTGTTCGACTTGCTCCTCCGATTCACGGCGGCTGACTTCTTCCAAAGCTAAGCTCCAGTAAATATTTGACTTCGGGAGGATAGGACCAGACCTCACCTTCTCCCCGCCCATCTCCGAGGCTCTGATCATTTCCTTCCGTTCCCGTACGGGCGGGGATGAGAAGCAATTCAGCGCCTTCGTGGTCAAGAAGTTCAATACAGTTACAATTGGTGAATCGAAGTCCAATCGACGAACGTCCTTTTTCACCCCTTCCAAACACGTGTTTCATGATGTCTTCTGAATAAACTGCACGTCGACTTTTGGGCAATCCTACACGTTGACCAGCCGGAGCTTCTGCTTTGGGATTCTTGACTTGCATTACGAAAGAGGATGCGATATGAATCCCGAGTGCTTTCTGGACATCTCCCAACTCGGTCGGGTGTGAAAGGTGGTATCCAAGGTGAGTCGCATTTCTTGATGGAACATTCCCTTGTGAATTGACGATTGCATACACCCCACGGCCTGCGAGGCGAACAGGTCCTGTGTGACGTGTACCTAACAACGGTTTCAAAATGCATTCGTCACTAGGGGTAAAATCATACCCCGAGTCTTTGTCTCATAAGTCCTTTCCCCCAACCGCTCCTCCAGGTCATGTAGATTGTCGCCCACGAATATTACTGTCGCCCAAATGGGGGCGTGCTTTCCGTGTTCAGGATCAGGGAGTCTTTTCTTGCCGACAATGATCAAACGGAAGTATTTTTTGTCCTTCGTCGTTGATACAGGCGCAGGCACAGCGTCTGCGCCTTGCGCCACGAGGTTCATCTCGTCCGCATCTGCACCGGAGACATCTTTACTCTCACTTTCGCCGTGCACGCTGAGCTCGGATGAACTAGGGACAAATAGGACATGGAGCTTGCTAACATCGTCTATAGAATGAACTTCTTCACGCTGGACTTTCGGGCGGTAGAAGAAGTATATATGTCCACGCTCGATTACCCCTGAATAAAATAGGTTCAACGACGAAGCACTCGGAAAAATACACTGACCTGGGGTGAATGCATAATTATTTGTGTCAACTTCTTCTATCTTCGGCTTCTTCGCCTCCGTCTCTTCCACTGTATCAAGCTTAGGAGCTTCGCGCTTCTCACCGACCTCGGGTTCCATCTTCACTTCTGTCTTTTGTACAATAATGGCCTCATTTTTGCCTTTCTTCGTTCGCTTTTGTCTTCGAGGAACGGAAGGACTCCCACTGGAATTCATGCTAGAGGCATGTGTAGCACTGCGTGTCTGCACCGGCATTCTGTGGTGGCGTGATGAGGATAACAGGGAAGCAGCCTGGCTGACATCATACTATGGGGCAATTCAGTGACCGTGCTTCTTCCCCTCATCACAATTGCTCTCGAAGACCAAAGGAACAAGTAAGTAACTTTGATCTTTACAGGTGATATATCCCCATTATTATAGGAAGACCTGCGACCGCTGAGCGACGGCGTAACATGGGTGTGACGTCACGCCCCCCTGGGGAAGATTGGCCATTTAGGCGCCTTTCCTTAACAGTCCACTTGGCCGTAGTCCCAAGCTTAAGCAGCTCTTCATGTCTGCTCTCAAGTTTGCAGTTTCTGCGCTCAACCGCGAGAAACCTCATGTGCGTTCAGGATATCTACCTCTCTTACTTGCTAATTACAATCTGCTGTAGTCATCTATCACCGACTGGGTAGACATTCTCACCTCACCTTCATATAGTGATGAGGCATATGATGGGTAGGAACGATAGTATCCCTAAATACATGCTAAGCTCAACTATTCCAAGAATCCCGGAGCTAGTAGAATCAATTGCACTACAACCAACAGGGTGCGCTTGAAATCCGGACCTGATATTATTTAGTGGTGACCGTTGATGTGTTGGGCGTCCACCTCTCACAACTAGGACTCCCGAAGCATCCAGAGCAATACGGAAGAAACTCAAGCATGGAGATACACACCATCAGTACCGTGCACTTGTCGTACGTTTTAATTCCTTATCGGCGGAAGTAGACTCTTGACTGATAGGACCAGATACTGAAAGCACTTGTCGACAATGGTCCTCAGAAATTCCAAAGTGAGTTTATATACCGATACACGACTGACTTTGGCTGATGGTAACAGCAACGTTTGCCGACGGCCAGCTGACTGACGCCATAAAGCATCTCGCAGCTGATCCAACGACGGACCAGAAAGTTAGGAAGAAGCTCATAGCCGTCCTTGCATCATGGCATTCCCAGTTCAAGGATGATCCATCAATGTCTGTTGTTGCAGGTCTCTACAGACAATGTCGTCCCGAAGATCGTCGCAGCCAGGGATACTCAAATAATGCAGATCCACTCAGTCATGGACCATCATCTGACTACGAAAGGAAAATGAAAGAGAAGGATGAGAAGGAGCTGGCGAAACAACGGGCTAAGCGGGAGAAGCAAGAAGCGAAGCAAAAGGCACGTAAAGCAGAGGAAGACGCAAGGAAGAAGGACCGGTCCCGACGAGCCCCCTTCAACTTTGAAGTTGTGCGTGATCTTCATTGTCAGGCCCGCGATCTGACACCAATCTGACACAATAACAGGAGAAGCCACAAATACTCACAACCATCGCTAACGCAAGTCAAGCGTCCAGTAACCTAGTGAACGCCATAATGCTGGTGAATGGCGAGAAAGAAAGTGTGGTCTCGAATGAACGTGTGCAGGAGTGTCTTGGGAAGGCACGTTCCATCCGTAAGCCTATAGTGCGCTATATCCAAGTCTGTATTTTTTCTTTTTTCTGTTGTTGGTTTCTTTGCTCATGACTGAACGCAGCTCGTGGAGAACGAGGAAATGATCGGAGCGTTGATCGAGACGAACGAGCGTATTATCACCGCCCTGCAAATGTATGTCAATGTAAGTCGCCGCTTTCCGCCATGAATTCGCTGCTCAGTGATCTCC
>QFEX01000300.1:107539-121188 GCA_003316505.1 Suillus alpinus
TATTTCAGGGTTCGCGATGCTTCGGCCTACGAAGGAATTGACAAAACCAATGGAACAAAAAGTCAGGTGTTCAGAACTCTTCTATAGAACACTCCTATGCCACTTGTCCTCAACACCATCAGCCATCGTCAAGTATGGCATCAAGTCGCTCGTCAAAAAGTCGCTTGGCCATTGTTGCCTGATTTGATCCATGAGATACTTCGTAGCAATTCTCAAATGGTCATCCTTGACGCTTGGGGCGATCTTCTGGACGCCGGGGGCTTGCTCTGCGATGATGCGGTCGACATATGAGGGGGTAATCTGCTCGCCAGTGTCAAGACGTGCACTGTACTTCACCCACTGCCAGAGCTGCACACGTGCAATCTCAGCAGTAGCGGCATCCTCCATCAAGTAGTTGACAGGGATGCAACCATTGCCGCCGATCCAAGCTCCGCAATAGGCAAGAGCCACAGAGATATTAGAGCGGATCCCTTCCTCGGTGATCTTTCCAGGAACATTGGAGCTCAGCAAGTCCGCGCCAGCGACTTTCACCTCCTCACGTCGGACGTGATACTACAGCCCATGGATGATCAGCCTCATCACAGATAAAAAAGTATCGCGGATGCGAACCTGGTTAGGACCCAGCATATTTTCGTCAAACACCTTGCGAGCGATCTGGTTGATCAAGGGGTGCGCAATCCAAGTTCCATCATGGCCAGCTGTAACCTCGCGAAGCTTGTCTACTCGGACCTTCTCCATTGCCGCCTCGTTGGCTTTGGGATCATCCTTAATAGGAATTTGTGCAGACATGCCACCCATAGCAGCAACTTTCCTCCTAAAAACACCTGTGAGCGCTATGGTCACGCACGGAAAATATCCTTACCTGTGACAAGTTTGAATCAGAAGACGCACATACGCATCCATAAAAGGCACGGTCATAGTGACGTCCTTCCTGTCTGGTAACACGGCGCTTCTGTCTGCCCTGCGCTTCTTGATTGCACTAAATATGTAGTCCCATCTGACAATACACACGTGAGTGAGCAACTGACCCATTCACATCGGAGCTATATTTTCCTCACCTTCCACAATTGAGTCCGGAAGAGTGATTTCTGAGCTCGAAAAGAATTTCTTCCATCTGGAATGCTGCGGGAAGCGTCTCGATGAGGACAGTTGCCCTGATTGTGTTGTGAGGTATTCCAATGTATGATTGGGCGAAGAGGAAGACGTCATTCCACAGACGGGCCTCGAGATAGTGCTCCATCTTGGGAAGATAGAAGTAGGGGCCCGATCCACGCATTATGAGCTGATGAGCATTATGGTAGAAGTAGAGCCCAAAGTCGAAGAGAGACCCCGAGATAGGGGTGTTATCGACCGTGACACGTGTCTCGTCCAAGTGCCAGCCCCTAGGTCTAGATAAAAATATAAACAACTAATGCAAAGCCAAAAAAAAATCTCAGACGTACCGGACAAGAAGCACAGCTGGATTCTCAGACAGCCTATATTGCTTCCCGCCGGACTCGAAGTCGATCTGTCGGTTAATTGCATCGCGCAAATTAACTTGACCATTAATCATGTTCGCGAATGTAGGAGCACTAGAGTCTGGAAACATTAGTATATCAGCGCAATTCTTTGCATCATGAATGATCCGCGTACCTTCAAAGTCTGCCATGAAGGTTTTCGCACCACTGTTCAGAGCATTGATGACCATCTTCCGGTCAGTAGGACCAGTGATCTCAACGCGTCTGTCTTCGAGACCGGGTCCAGGGGGTGCGCAGTGCCATGAAGGTTCAGCACGGATGTGAGCTGTTTCAGGAGGAAAATCAAGAGGTACTCCAGAGTCAAATCTGCGCTGTGCATCATCACGCGCGGCTAGGAGGCTTTGTCTGGTAGACTCGAAGGTTTTATGAAGTGCAGCGAGAAATGCGACTGCGGCATCGGTGAGGATTTCAGTCTGGGCGTCCTGAGCGACCTTTGTGTGAATCTGAACACCTGCAACCATGATTGGGGGTGAATAGGGAGTGGTAAGTAAGGAGCAAGATTAGTAGCGTGCGTATTAAGTACTAGAACTGAGTCGGGACTCCGACATACCGCGATAGTCCTTCCGCGAGCATGTGTTTTTGACCCAATATTGGCCTATCATTTTTTCGGGTGTCCATCGCATGCCCGCAATTCGGAATATACGTCATTCGATCGAGTCACTTTGCGCCCACCGAAGGAGTTGCATCCTCCCCGTTCCCGAAATGGCTTGCCATAGCAGCGGTGCTGCTCATCATATATATACACCTCCGTCGCTCGACACTCAGTCTCGTGTTTCTGAATGAATATCAATAAAGGTAAGTAGATGCAAGCATGGGGAAGACTAAGTACTGTTCTAGCACCTCGTGGTGGCAGAAGTTCAAGGAACATCACTACAGACATACATTTCCGTCACACAACTTGAAAAGCATCAGCTCGCACACGAGATGTAGCATGCGAACTAATTCACGCATACTTGCAGAAGGTCTTCGACGCGCCACCTTGAGTTTTGCCTTCCGAAGAACTACTGGTGATTTCGTGAGCCCCATTCCAGCACTGGAGACCCAGGCCTCAGGGGCCAGAGCTGAGGAGATGACGCCACAATAGACGATGACGGGAGACGGTGATGGGATTGGATCGAGAAGCGCCGCGGCTAGGGCAATGGCCCGACTATCCGAATCCGTGATCATAAAATCCAGACTTGACCCATAAGGGTGCTGCATTTTGAACTGAAACGAAGGGATGGCGGTGAGATATGAACCCTGGATCCTAATATGATATCGTAGCATGCAATATTACTTCCGTAGAAGCTACAGGGAAATACATTAAAACACGAAAACAAAGAATTTAGTGAAAGAGATGGGCAGAAACTATCCCCAGTCAACTTCCAATTCATGGGCTAGCCAATCATCATCTTCATCGTCTCCATCATCAGCATATTCATCGTCCTCAGCACCTTCCTCAAAACTCTTGAGAGGTATGGGCAGTAATGGTGATGGTTTACGGCTGTGATCCGAGAGCGAGTCGGTATCTGCCAACTCATCAGCAGTAACGGCCTCTTTCAACTTGGATGCCCCACTTCGACTTGCGGCTAGTTTCTTGCGCTTAGCAAGGGGAGAACGGAGCGCATCGCTCTGCCGGTCGCCAACCCCGTTAGTCCCTCCATCCGAGGGTGTGGCACTGCGTAGCCTTTTGCGTTTCATTCGAGGGGTAGTACTCGGACTACTGTAGGAAGGATGGAGTCAAACTGGCAATTTGAAAGGCGGGATTCAAACCTTAGTTGACTTCGAGTGTCATCAGGCATGGTATCGTCGTTATCAGACAGCAACACACTTCTCGCACTACTCCTCTCACTCATGGCATCATCTTCATCGTCGCTCTCGTTCATAGCAGCTTCGACTTCATCATTGATGTCGTTCCAATCGATGTCGTGAAGCTCCAAGGACGCGCTCCCTGCTGGGGCAGGCTCCACGTCCCAGTCGTCTGCGTCGGGCTCCGGATCTGAAGAAATTTGGTGTGGGTCGAGGATCGGACTAGAACTGGGAGCGGCGGCTGACGGGTCATCCAGTAAATATGGAGTCTCATCTTGTCGACGCCACAGTGCTATCGAGTCCGTGAACCATGATAACCACACAATCTTGATTCCCCCTCGCTTCCGTGCGGCATCCACCTTGACTGTGCCATGCTGTATAATGGAAGGCGCATGAGCTAGGTCGCATGAAAGACAGAGAGCGAACAACCTTGGCGGCGACCACGTGCGTGATTCGACTGGATAGCTCAGTGTAGCATTGTGCTCCAAACATGTGAGCTATTTTCCATATCTCAGTTGTTTCGGGCTTTGTATCAAGAGGTATCACACTGGAAAACAATATATGTACCCCTTGCAGAGTGTCCATGCGCATTTGTGGAATAATTCTCTGTAGCGCAATTGATTGACGTGACATGAAAAATATAAACCACTTACTGTCACGTCGTGGGCTTTAGACCGCGTAAGGGTGGGCCGTCGTTTCTTACCTCGTTCCTCTGGCGATCTGTTGTCATATGAGGTAAAGAAGCGACGATGGACTTCCCCAAGTAGCTGTAATAAATTCAGTTTCATCCTTCACTCCACAAGGTGCGAGATACACACATAGCCAACCCGTTGAAGCTCAACATCGTCATTCTTCAACAAGGCCTTGCGCGGAACTTTCTCTGCCTTCAGGGTTTCCGCTGCTTTCGTATCGTTCTTGGGATGATCGAGTGATTGATCCCCAGGTGATGTCGTCGCTCCAGTGTTGTCAGACTCCAGCAGTGCTTCTTGCTTCTTGGCTAACGGACGTTCTTCGACTTGAGCCTCAAGCGCCATGGAATTTTGTGTTAGCATCGCCTTCGATTCCATCTCAGCTTTGTCGCGTTCTTCGGGGGTTGATATTGGTTGTGACGGGGCTTCGGAGTCAGAAACAGGAGGTGAGGGCGGCTTGACTAGTCAGTCCGGTCAGCACGAACTTCTGAAGATGTTTTAAGCAAAAAAGGACTGACCAGGAGATGGAGATGGGACTGTGGGCGCGAGAGGTTCAATTTTAGGCAAGAAGGCAGAATTGATGTCTCCTATGCCAACAAAAAAATCGTCTTGAGAAAGAAAAGATCAGTGAGGGGTTTTAAAGGCACGATATATCAAAAACAGCACGAACACGGGATGACTTTGATAAGGTTCGGACTCCACTCCCAAACGTCTGCACGATCATCGATGATAACTACCATGGATGTATCGCAGGGAAAGAGACGTTGCAGACTTTTCTGTGTCAGACCTCGAATAACGTTGAGCTGCAGGATCACTATCAGATCAAGCTACTCACTCCCGCTTTCATCTCTACTGAGGATCCTTCCTCCAAATATTTTAGCATCAGGGTCAATGGCAGCACAAACCTCTTCCGCATATGCTCGAGTACCCATAGTGTACACATGCATCTCATACTTTGTTGATATATTTCGAAAGAATTCCGCGGTTCCAGGTCTTGTAGATCATGAGCTAGCCCATCATGACGACGAAGAGTAGAAGCCCTACGCACCGAGGTTTGATGTAATACATGCATCCTTCATTCTCGATTAGTTTCTGCTTTCCCTTCCCTTTGTGCGCGCCTCTTGGAACTGAAAGCATTCCAAATGATTCTGGACCCAAACGAAACTTTCGTACATCTTGCAAAGCTTCCCAGTTTGGATTGCATTCGTCTTCAGTATCGGACGCTGTGCCGTCCGAGTCGTCGTCAGAAGCTGCGTCATTTGGAGTAGTCGATTTCTTCTTGACTTGTCTGGCCTCCCATGCCTCGCCTTCTGCGATCCACTCACCCACAGTCGGGTCGACCGTCGCATGCACAATGGTTTGGTCAAGATCGACTATGAGAGAGAGTTTCCTCGACTTGAGTAAGTGTTCTGCAGTTTCTTTCTCTATCCTCCGGGCTTCCTCCAAAGAAACTGTTGGACCAAAGGCAGAATGCGTCATTTGAATAGATGCGCGCGACGCATCGGAGAATCCAGTATAATCAAATCTGAACGCGTGTCAATAGCGTCAATAGGACCTGATGATAGACGCACTCCGTCATATCCTTCCCGCATAGCCCACATAGTCCTCCAATCTGAACGCCATGCTTGCATGGCTCCGTGATGCATATGATAGGCTTCTGTTTCGCTTTCTGGGCAGAGATGGAGTCGCCAAACTTGACCTTCCAGGAATCGACAGTTCCTTCAATTGAGCAGTCCCATGTGCCAAAACGAGTTTCTGGCTTTGAGGTTGTTGCAGGAGATGAATACAAGAAGGAATAGGTCAATAGCCGGGTCCCGCGTTGGACAGTAGTACCGAGCTGAACATCAAGAGATGCGACTTTTATAGGATATGGTAACGTCGGTGGTAAGAATATATCTGTCGGACTCGACATTTGGCTGTCAGAGCCAAGGGCAAGAGTTGATGTCGAGTGTAGACTTGAGCGATGACTTTGATGATGCACGAGACTAGACTTGGGTGACTTTTGTTGAACCGGATTCCCTATCGAGTAACTGTGACCCTTCTGCCACCAACTGGCCAGGGTCACAGTTTGCCTTCACAGATGTCGTCCCCGCTCTTGTTTTCCACAATTGAAGTAACTAGACAAGCATTTTACAGGACAGCGCTATCGTACGCCATTGTCAATCTCAAACCAATCGTGCCAGGACGTGAGCCTACTCCCTTGTACGATATCTTAAATCTTATAAGCCAGGCTTTTAGACGTGCTCGTAATCCCCAATCGACCCGTGCCGCGCTTGACGGATCTCACTACACCAGAATTGACGTCCCTCATCGCTTCTGTTCAAAATGTTGGTCGAGTGGTCGAGCGCGCGTATGGTGGTGACGCATTGACCGTGGCATGCCAGGTAAAATCACTGGCAGACGAACACAAGACCCGATATTGATCTATACGGTCTAGGACGGAAAGGCTGCAGGGCAGTCTATACCTCACGTCCACTTCCACATCATGCCTCGGAAATACCATGGAGACTACTTTTCGCAAAGAATGGATGATATATATCCCGCACTAGAACGGTCGGAAACGGATTTGCCCCGTGATTTCCAAAATCTCAAAGTGTCCAGCACCATGGTCCAATGTCACCCATTCAAGGTCGATGCAGACGAGGACAGATTTCCACGAACGATGGAGGACATGGAACAGGAGGCGACATGGCTGAGAGGTTTCTTTACAGGAGAAAAGGAACGTCGTGATACCGACGCAGTGTAATGCCAAGCGCCCCTATGCCACTTGAAGGTTTAAACACAATTCAACCGCAGAATACATATCATTAGATCTAAGCATCTAGAGGAAGGTGTGTATGGTGTCTATCCTGGCCTAGATCATATCATTCCAGACATCCCAAGCAATGTTATGACTACAGCCCTCGACGTGCTTCCCTGAAGTTCCTGAACCTGCAAGGCATAATATAGGCGGAGCCAGACTCGCGTTGACATCCTGTTCAGAGTGGAATGCGTCCTCGACCTCTATAGCTTCCAGACCATTATATCCGTCCCCACTGGCATCCGCAGTGATGCGCATCATCTGTACGCCATTTTTCCATGATTGATAAAGCCTGGATTTCACGGCTGCAAGCTGAGCCAGACCTTCATTCCAGCCCTTTTCAAAGTCCTCGCGGATAGCCTGATATTGAACATCGGGGATAAAGGAAGATGATGTGGATAGGGAGAGCAGCGTCGGTGGCGATGGAACGACGCGAACCTTAGGAATAACTATTCCAGCGGGTACATGGATGATATCTGGCTCTGATGTGGTAGGTTCCTCCCTAAACGAGATAGTAGCTGTGGCGAGACCACGACGACCTGGTCTTATACGTCTTGCTGCGGGCTGTGGCATGCCTGCAGGTGTACTGGTAGTGGCTGCATTGCGTTCCAACCAAGTCTTGAGCTCTTTTTCCCGTGCTTTTGCTCGTTTGACGGTGGCAGTTGCACATATCTTTCCGATGTTATCCCATTCCCCTGCCTGCGATTGGTCCCGCGCAACGCTGCATCCATCAAGAATCAAATGTTGCAGATCATGAAATCGAGTGAGAATCCCCTCCATATCCGAGACGAGAATATTACATGTGGACAGATCAAGAAGGCGTAATGCAGGGACGGAAGACGGGATGCTGCTGATGAAACGGGAGACTTGACGAGATGGTATGCGGAGACGCAGGCGAGTCAATGAGCTGATGTACGCTGAGCACAATAAGATAGATATTGGATCGAGTCGAAAGAAGACGAGAGGTTGTGCAAAATGCTGCGCATTTGATATCTCTGGGTCAAGGGGATCCTGGACGATAGATAGAGTTGGCAACTCGTAGGGAGGCCAGCGGGAAAGTGCAGTTAGGGTGGTATCGAAGTAAGCTCCCTGACAAGTACACGTTGAGCGAAAAGTATGACATTCACGCAAGGTGGTACCTTGAGAAATTGATAATATGTGGCCCGATTCACGCTTTGTCGCATACACGCGTCAGGAGGGGATAAAACGAAAAGAATTGACACTCACTAGGGACGGAAACGTAAAGAGAGAAAGCGCAGGTCTTCTCTCGGTTTATGAAATATCTCCTCAAGATGCTCTGGAGCGAAATTGGGTCCCACGAAGAGAAGGAGAGAAGATATGCGAGGGAGGATCTCAAGTAGATTAACGAGGACATCAGCATCGACAGTCCAGGTCACGATACCGAAGTCCTTGACCCATTTTCTCTCGTCCTGAGTAGCATTGCGCAAGCGACGGTATAGTTGTACGATTTGCTGCGCATGTTTGAGGCGTATGTGCTCGAATAGACGATGGGTAGGCACGGGCGATCTGGGTAACGCTCTTGTCAGAGCAAGGAGATCTTGCTGGAGCGAGTCTGCTGGTAGGTGACTGATGATTGCAGTATACAGCTCTTCAGGAAGTTCATCCAACTGCATTACCGCAGAGGTTAGAGGTAAGCTATGATGGCAGCTGCCGCGGAGTTTCACATCATCAAGTTTCCGACAAGACTACCCTCTAGCCAAGCTAGTGTCCCTTCAGCACCTCCAACTAATAACTCAACGCCCTCAGCAACCGTCTTTCTAGTGTCTTCCTTGTCTCCCCAACGCGACCGTGGAGTCCAAGCAACCAAATGTGCTCCAACATGTGCAATTGCGACCCTCGCCAGCGCTTCATCAGGCCCACTTCCCCCTCCTCTATAAGCCAAGAGGAAAGATCTCATAATCGTCGACGCCTCTTCCTGGCGGCTCGGATAGAACCGCTGAAGCAGTCGCATCTCCGCGCAGAACTGACCAATATCTAGCCCCCGAAGACCCGCCTTCGCCAGCTCCCAGTCCAATACATAAAGCTTCTCTAACCTAAACGTGCCCCCCTCTGACTCTCTCCGAAGGGATACCATGATATTTCCAGGCCAGAAGTCTCCATGTGTCAACACTTCTGTCGTGTTACTAATTTCATAGCTGCGGGTCTCCGCTAGCTTCGAGATAACGGCTAGCTTCCCCTCAGGGACGTCGAGACCGGGGTCAGCCAAAGCCGCGATGTTATCTCTGCCGCTAAGCGTAGATATGAGGCGACCGTATGTAACTAATGCCGAGATCATCTTGCCCACTTCGTTGTTGCTGAAAATACCCATGTCGAAAGACACGTTTTTGTTCCAGGCATGGATGCGCCCAAGAAAACGACCGATCGCAGCACCGATTTCTTCTGCGACTATCTGTGGCAGCGCCTCGTCAATCACCAGTTGCTTCAGCGTACGAGTGTCCATCCCGCAATCATCAAGAATCATGACGTGGGCTTCTTCGTCAAAGAGATAGACGGCAGGAACGGTGACGACATCGTCATCAGGGTGCATCTTGCGGACGAGTCGTAAGGCTTCCACCTCGAATTTCTGCCGAGTCGTTATCAGTCCAGTCACTATATGTATAATATCACTCCAGGCAGCCTTACCTGGCGCTCAACAGAGAGAGCCATCTTACCGCCGGATGCAGCGACATATGGTGCTGCATACTTGAATACAAATGTATCCTTGCCCTCTAATGGATCGTCGAGGTGAATTCTGTATGTGAAATTGGCGGAGCCTCCTGCCAGCGCGCTTATGGTATGGGATGCGAAAGGGGTATTAGACAAATATTTTTGGACGTCAGCGATGGTGGCGAGGTCAACGTCTGCCATGTCTGAGTAGATGGATGTTGCTCGGTTATTGTCCCTGCTACAGCTATATGCAATCTGCCTTTAAACACCTGTCGAAGCCGTAACGTCACTCGGGTGACTCAAGCTTCCGGTAGAAGATCCGGATCCGAGGGCTGTCGTGTGTTGGCGCCTCACCAACATTCTTAGCATTGCCAACTAACTATTAGGTATGGGCGTCCAAATCATCAAGCATACAAGAGTACAACAATTGAATTTAGTGAAAATAGGGATGACAACAAGGAACGAATTCCAGAAGTTTGGTCGTGAGCACTTTCGTACAATCCCTTACAGCTTGTCGTAGTAGTTGTCGACAGGTGGAATTTCGGGCTAAATTTCGGGTGTCAGTCATATTCCAGGATAGCGTGCAGACGCTCATTACCTTGAGACCCTTGCGCACACGAATGCTCCTGACGAGCTCTTCGAGCTTGCTGCCCTTCTCGAGAGGAGCTGATAAATTTCATTAGCTTCAGTCTGCACACATCGTGCATGCAATTACGTACATCCGTTCATGAGTTCCCAGTGGTCGAACACACACTGGGGGAAGGCTTGGCCAGCTGTTTGTGAGCGGAGATCGCTGTTAAAGCCGAAGGACTCCATGACGGGGAGGTAAGCCTTGACAGTGAACATGGGTGTTCCTGGCCTCTGCTCTTCGCTGAAAACCTGGCCACGACGCCTGTTCAACACGCTGTATATACCACCAATGGCGTTCTCAGGACATTGGATTTCGACTGTGAATTACATCAGTACCCGGTAAAAATGAGAAGCGAGAGGAACGTACCGAGGTATACCGGCTCCTGGAGACCAGGGGTAGCAAGCAAGCATGCAGCGTAGCAGACACGACGGCATGTAGGAATGATTTGTCCACCACCACGGTGGATAGCATCAGTATGCAGCTGTGATCATCGTGTAAGAAAATGCAAATGGAGGGTGTTATGAAGTATACTTACAGTGACATCAAGAATGTTGAAACGGATACCACGCATATTCTCCTCAGCGCAGACACCCTCCTTCGTTGCCCACTGGAAGGCAGCGACGCAAGAGTCCTTGATTTCGTTGAGGTACTGCACACCCTTGGTGACATCGACGAGCAAGTTGGGGCCAGTGGTATCGGGACCAAAACACCAGATCTTCCTTGCATCAGTGACATCCCAAGAGAAGTCATCAGCGAGGATACGAGCACGAGCTTTGTAATCGTCACGGGAGTTAACGGTACCAGCCTCGATAGCCTTGGTGAGCTCCTCATCGAGAGGTAATGCCTGGGCGTAGAGACGGTTGTGCTTATTCTGCGACTTGGACAAGGCCACAATCGAGGACTGAGCCTTGACGGTCTCACAGTAGCCGACGACAGGTTCAGAGATCTTGAGAGGAACACCAGCGTGATCTTCTTGGAGATCCTAGAATAAGGGTTAGACTAACGAAATTCAGCGAGCAGATAGCCAGTTACCTTCAAGCAAATTTCCAAGTGCAGCTCACCGGCACCAGCGACAATGTGCTCACCGGTCTCAGCAACCCAAGCCTGGACACAGGGGTCAGACTTCGACAAACGCTTGAGACCTTCGACAAGCTTGGGCAAATCGGCAGCGTTCTTGACCTCAACAGCAACCCGCACGACAGGGGACACGGAGAACTTCATGACCCTCATGTTGTGTGCAGTCTCAGAGGTGGTGAGAGTTCCGCTCTTGAGCAAGAACTGGTCAATGCCGACGAGACCAACAATGTTACCAGCAGGACAATCTTCAATGGGCTCGATGTAACGACCCATCATAAGCACCGTACGCTGAACTGACTTGACGAACAAGTCTTCCTTCTTTCCAGGTACGTAGTTGGGGCCCTGAATACGGATCTTGGGGCCAGAACGAACGGTACCGGAAAATACACGACCGAAGGCATAGAAACGTCCTTTGTCTGAAGTGGGCACCATCTTCGAGACGTAGAGCACAAGGGGGGCCTTGGGATCACAGTCCCTGATACCAATGGCAGACTCGTCATCCATGGGACCTTCGTAGAGAGTCTCAACACGGTAGCGTTGAGCAGTGGCGGGGGAAGGAAGGTTGATGACAATCATGTCCAGGAGGGAGTCACCAGCGGGCAGGAACTTGCGCATGACGACCTTGAGGAGAGCCTTGCCCTCGAGATCTTGCTCGTCAGATGTCAGTTTGACATCGAGCTTCTCGCAAATGGGACCGATTTGGTCCTTCTTGAAGTTCATGACGGCATCGAAAATCTTGAAGATGGGCTCAAGGACGAACATGTTGAAAGACCGTTCGAGGGCTTTGCCCTCGGAATCGGAGCTCTTCGTGCTCCACTTGCGAGTGGCAGGGTTGAAGTAGTTATCACCCCAGAGCTTAGCCAAAAGCTTGTCCTTAGGTACACCGAAATTTTTAGCGTAGCGACCAGCGAACTGGCGGAGGGTGAAAGCCCAACCATGGAGACCTGAACCGAAGGCAACGGTACCCTTGTCTGGGTAGACCTGGACGTCACCAAGGGCAGCGTCATGGTAAGTCGAAACAATGACATTGACCGTCTCGATGGTACGCTGGAAGGACTGGTACAAGTCCTCTTTTGAAACTTGAAGCTCAAGCAAAGCACGGTCGACCTTGTTGATGATAACGACGGGTTTGATACGCTCCGTGAGAGCTTGACGAAGCACCGTCTCTGTCTGCACGCAGACACCCTCGATACAGTCGACGACGACGAGAGCACCATCAGTGACACGGAGAGCAGCTGTGACTTCTGATGAGAAGTCGACGTGACCTGGTGAGTCGATCAAGTTGATCAAGAACTCGTTGCCTGAAGTAGGAATTCATTAGCGAAATTTCAGCGAAATTGGAATTGAAGACTTGCCTTCAGTCTTCTGCTTGATATTTTCGACATCTTCCTTTGCCATTTCGAAGTACATGGAAATGGCAGTCGATTTAATCGTGATGCCACGCTCCTTTTCATCTTCTCGTGTGTCTGTGAACCGCATGTCACCAGCTTTTGCTGCAGCAATGATGCCGGCTTTTGAGACGAGGGAGTCGGTGAGGGTGGACTTTCCGTGATCGACTGGGTGAGTAATTTAGATAAGATCGAGTATGTGATGATCGGCGGGATCTTGCTCACCATGGGCAATGACGGACATGTTACGGATGTTCGTAGGCTTGTCCATTAGCCCACGAATCTGGTCTATGATTCACATAATTGTTGAGAAAGAGATCTGGTTTTCTTGGGGACGATCTGTGTGCTCACCTATTGTGAAGTTGCTGTGATCGTAAACGATGATCAGTGCATCGGAAAATGTAGATCTAAGCGAATACGTACACCATGGTGTCTAGATTTTACAAGGATACAATGAAACAAGGGAAGAAACGGGATCCTTTTAAACGAGTTTGGATGGTGAGTCGAATGCACACCGGTTACCTACCGGGACCGTAGCACAGCCCAGCCCATAATGTCATATTGATACATCGAGATAAAGGAGATTGAAGTCTAAGAGACGATGCTCAGCGACTGGAAGTGAACCGCTATACATTGACTATACCTAAGAGACGATGCTAGAGACAAATGAACATAAGTAAGAGACGGCGTGCACGATGTACAAACGGTAACATACCTCGGCGTCTGGAAGAGTCAAGAGAACCGCTGAGGTACAAACAACATAATACAGATATAAGGCTACACTTCAGAGTTCGTGATGAAAAAGGAAATGAAATGCAATGAGTCGATGCACTGCGTCCAAAAATTCCGACGGCTGAGTTGGCAAGATTCTGGGGGGTGACACAGCCGAATAAGTCCCTGTGACAGATCCCATTCAAATTGGGGAACAAATTATCAATATTTAAAATGTTATGTCACGCCTCAAGATTCATGATCAAAGCCTGAAAGGGTTCACAATTAGTTTTGGTACCAGATTTATACTCAAATTGGGAATATGAATAGACAAAATTGCTGAATTTGTCGGCATGGATCTGCCTTATTGTTAGATTTACT
>QFEX01000310.1:21151-38922 GCA_003316505.1 Suillus alpinus
GTGTTCCCGTATGGGATTCGATATCACGGTGGATCGGCCCCAAAGACAAGGTAGAGGAAAACCGCAAGATTCTCGAATCCATTGTGAGCATTCCGTCTTTGTGATGTGCAGTCCTTTTTATATCTGTCGCACTAAGAATACACCTCGACGAGTTTACTTGGCACATAGAATAGCGGAGAGCTCTCTGCTGGTGCAAATTCAAAACGTAAGTACACTAAAATTATAATCCTTCTTTGAGTGTAACTGTCCGCAGGCTGCAGTTCCTTCATTCTCTACGAAGCTCCTCAGGTCAGCCGCTGAGAGCAGCAATAAACCAAAACGCAAGGCCGCACCTCGTAAACCTCCTCAGCCCCAGCCTCAGTCCCAGTCTCAGTCTCAGCCCCAGCCTCAGTCTCAGTCTCACCCTCAGCCCCCACCTCCACCTCAGGAGGCAGGCTCTGCGCAACAAAGTGGAGAGCCAGCTCCACCTCCACCAAAGAAAAAGCGCCAAACGCAGCCGAAACCCATGCCTTCGTTACCAAAGATAGCTTGCTTTGCGTGTGGCCAAACAGATGTCCCTCTAATCATGGGCGGAAGTAGGTTTTCACTCTCTTGCTATGGGAGTCGGAACTACCGCACTAATGTCGATGTTGACATCTAGGATATTGTCGTCCATGTGTTGAAGCTGGCTGCGCAATAGATGACATACCGCAAGTAGGCAGTAGCCGTTACACATACCTATCCTCTGCACAGGCCTCGAGGCAAGGCAGCACCTCACATACTCCAGATGGCCGACATCAGTCTGCTACTCTTTCAAAGACCCATACAGTTTTTGTTCCGTATCCTCAAGCCTCAGCGACAGAGCAGACAAGTAATGTGCCGACGCCCGATGCCAAGCAGAGCTAGGTATCATTAGCAAGATAATTATGTGTACATCAAATACGTGCGTTTGTGATATGCGATTACAGTGATGCAAATGGTCCATAATCCGAGATCCCAGATACATGATAAGCAGAAGAGAAGCTTAGGTGAGGAGGCCCATTAACCAACCCAACCACCAAGCAACGACTTTAAGCTGCAGAATAACGATGCAAGTCTCGAAGAAAACTGCAGACCAATGAATGATGAAAGCGATCCATATGCACGGCATGATCAACCATCGAAACCCCGAATTGTCGATCCAAGGATGCCTGTACATGAATGTGCAAAAGATGGCTGCGCGCATTTGCAGATAGGTGATACCCACTGTGAACAAAAAGAGGAAGAATAGTGCAAACCAGTGGCGGATGGAGCGGCGAGGAAAGGAAGCGATATCGTACCGCTTCGGCTCTCCCGTGAACTCGTTCCGGTACCAGGGTATGATGAGGAATTCTGTGATATCTTCGCCGATGGTCCTCCCGTAATTCCTCCAAACTGGTGCGACGTTATCTAGGATAAACGTCAAAGCGTCCATTCCAAATTCCCAGACATGTTGGTATTGATCCTTGTAGCTTTCCTCTAGTGCGATGATTTGAGAGAGCTAGGAGATGCTCAGTACGTTTAACGAAACAATTGACGAGCTGACCTTACCTCTGGGTATGCAACTGAGGTGCGCGAGAGGGCATTGTTGTACTCTTTCTTGACTTGGGTGTGTAGACTCTTGACTTTAGCCAGAGCGCTAGCCACTTCCAACTGCTTGTGCGCCAGGGCCTCCCTCTTATGTCCTAGTTCACCCAGTGTGTCCATAAGCGATGATATGGGCTCATCGAGCAAGCTATCTGGCACAACTTCTTTGTCGGCAACGGAAAGGTACATCTTGAAAACCTGTTGTTGCCGAAGAACGCGAGTATATACGTCCTCGACGGCCCTCCACCCTCTCCGTTCCCGGGTCCCGCCAGTGACAGACGAAGGATCCTGGTTAAAAGCTTCTAGAAGCTCTGGAGGTAGGCCTCGATGCGGAATACCATGCGTATTGGCCAGCCTTGTTTGTAGGTTGTCGTATTCCCGGACCTCTGCAGCGATCCTTTGTAATTTCTGGCGTACCCGATGGTTCTGCGCCTTAAGGTCATCTAGCATCCTAATCGACCCATTAAGCTATAGATGTGTTCAAACCGAAAAGAAACACTTACTGCGACTTCATCTTATACTCATGCTCTAGTTCTCCCTCCTCAGCTTCTTCTCGCTGCTTTTGTTCTTCTCTCTTGGCTACGTCTGGGACAGGGAGGGACATCCGGTGGATCAGTCTCTGACGCGGTATTACTCGTGGTGGAGTAGCGAAAACCTCAGATTCAGGCTTGTCAGGAAGCGACTCAATCCCAGGTTCTGATGCCAGCTCGGAGGGCAAAGGATCCTCCATAGGTGCAGAAGTCGCCTCGTGTACATCCGACGTCTCGCCGGGAGCATTGGTCTCTGTTCCCGATTCACGGGGCGACTGTAGATATGATGAAGGCGCATGAGGCTGCCTCCGATCGCGCCTCTTGCGACGATGACCAGCAACGCCAGTGAGAGACCCACTGTAGTCGTCTGACTGTGAGTGAATGATAGAGGAAGATCCTTCATCACTCTCCACCTGCCGACGCCGTATCCGTTGAGCAAATGGAAAGTGCCGACTGCTAGTTGGCGAAAGTCCGCCTGGAGAACTCTGACGACGGTAGGGGGATGTAGTAGACGTGATACTATGGGCAGTATCAACGAGAGCCGGGATGATATGGCGCAACCCTCGATTCTTTTCATCAGCGCTCTTGTAGTCGCCGTCTATCGAGCTGCGTGCAGAGTCAATTCTGGGCTCGAATGACATTTGGCCATCTGAGGAGCGTATTCTTCTGAGTGAATCCCCGAAAGAATGATTTAGCGAGGGGGAGGATCTAATTGGATGAAAAGGGTATGAAGGAATGATTAGTGACACATCTGAAGGAAGTGATCCTCCCCGAGCAGAGGTAGAATCGTCACGAATGAAAGGGAGACTAGAATCTATCCTATCGGATTTAACATATTCTTCCACGATCAACGCCGACAAATGCCGTTTCGATCGTTTGCCCCCATGTTTGTCTAAAAGGTGTTTGAGCCAAGTGAGTGGTTCAGCGCTATCTAGCCAAGCTTGCGCGCCCGGATCAGAATCAGCGTACCACCGCGCGGCCTTCGCAAGGTTGATGGGGTCCTCGTTCGAAATGGAATTATAAACAAGGCTATACCTCCGTCCTAATTGGTCGCTAACAATAGCCGCCTTGCGGAATGTGGGCTGTTTCGCTTTGGATCTGATCCTGGAAATCCTATCTGTGCAGTACATAAGCATGTGATTATGTGGCACCCGTTTCCAAGAACTCACCCGCAAAAAGAGTGTCTTGCTTTTCCAATACGGCTTTGTTTGAAGACGAGGCTCTGTCTTTGCCTTTACGTTTGCCCAAAGTCCAACGTTTTTCGGATCTATCTTCCTCAGACTGGGATCCAGTCCAGTCCAAAGTAGCACCGCCATTCGAAGAAAGTGGGACAGGGTGAAGGGGAGCTGCCTGGACAGACGGGCTAAAGTCAATGTCCAAAGGAGTATGAGGATGTGTGAAAGTTGGCGGAGATGTTGGAGGAGAGTATTGGAAAGATGTATCCAGCCTCAGTTCGGCAAGAGTTTGATCTTCTATGACAGTTGGCTGCGATGGGGTGAATGACTTGCGATCTCGCCTTCGAGATTGCAGTTCTAGAGCTCGCTGAACATCTTGAAGAATCTTGGGGTCTAGATGAAGATGTTCATGAGTAGTCACACAGCTAACAACTATTCCGCTTGCCCTCATGAGCTACGTTATGAATGAGAATTGTCAGTGTTAAGATATAAGGAGAAGCATGAGACTCACATAAGTCATATTCGTCCGAGAAAGCCGATGGTTCGAACTCAGCGACAAAAGGGTCCTTAAGAGCAGACAAGCCTTTGCTCTGACTCATTCTCTTGGACCTACGCCGCAACTCAGCGCTGCGAGATGAAAATCTCTTCGAAGGAGATATATCAGGGAAGATCCCAGGAGTGACGTCCTTGGACAGAGGATGACCTTTTCTGTCACCTAAATCTTTCGCGTCTGGTGTGGTAGGAAGACCAGGAGACCCCATGGATGAACGTGACGACTCTCCATGAGGTGATGCAGCAAGGAACTGGTCTGGAAAGCGGATGCGAGGAAGGGGTGAAATGTTGTGGTTAGGAGTTGTTGTTTGACTGAAGCTTGTCGATAGAGCAGAACCCGGTTCTGGTTCTGCCATTCACTTGCTGAGAGTTCAAAGCAAGCTGAGGCTAACGTTACGAAAGGATTGAAGTGCAGAAGCGGATGTCAGTGTGGTTGGATGCCATCAGGGCGGGAATTGCTTTGTATGGAAACAAAGTGACATCTACATGCCAAGACTTTTTCGTGTGATTATAACAAAGGTCTGGAGGTACACAGTACAATCTAAAGTTCTATGATGATGGATATATTATGTTGGGGAAGCAGTCTATGTAGTTTGCGAGTCTAAGATCGATGTATTTGATTACCGCAATATGGGACACAAAACAAGATCATGCTTTGCCAGCAGTTTTGCGGCGGAGACGATTGGAGTAGATCTTTGGTAGTTCGAGCATCGGCAGCTTCTTCTGCGAAGTAGACATTGACGCAACGCGCACCCTGTTGAAGGGATTGAAGCGGGATAGCCCCGACGGCTCCGTAGACCGTTCAACCCGAGGGACCTCCATGCTAGGGAAAGGGAGGCGACGAACCGCCTCCACCGAGGTGCGGTCGCGTTGTCGTGGAGGCAGATGTATCTGGGGAGCCGGAGCTTGACGTCAAAGATGAAAAAGTTAGAACAAACTTTGCACCGAACCATGAAACGCACCAGGTGGAGGCAAAACATAAACGTGATGACGTTCACCAGAGTAGTCACGAGCAGTCGCGTAGTCGAACGAAGATCGACGAGGATGACGACATTGGGGACCTATGGTAGGAGGCTTGAAGGAGACAGCACACACTGGTGGACGGGAAAACGTCTTAGAAACAGATTGATATTTGTGATGACGCCCAATCGACGTGTGGCGCTCACGATCCGCTGAAACGCGAAGATCGTGTCTCCGGTCAATGGAAGCACAACGCTCTCGTTCGCGATCAACGGATTCACGAAGATATCGTTCACGGTCGACAGATGCACGATGTTCTCCTTCGCGATCAATGGATTCACGACGCCGTCGCTCGCGGTCAACAGACGGACGACGCTTTCGCTCGTAATCAAGAAATGCAGGGTGTTCTCGATGTCTGTCAAGAGACACACGACACCTTCGTTCGCGACCGACAGATTCATGCAGTGCACGCTTTCTGTCAACAGACACGCGACGCTCTCGCCCCGTATCAAAAGATACGCGTTTGCGTTCCTTATGTTCACGAGCGTGTTGCTGATAATTGGGGGAACGCTCAACTTGCAGCTGACACGCCAACTCTGAATTACGCCATCAGATTAGGCGAACACATTATGAGCAAGTAAAAACATTGATATACCTTGCTCTCTGGCTGCCATAGCCCAATCATTCTGAACCTCAGTACCATTCCACACGCATAAGTATTCCCGTCTGAGCGCAGGTGGTTGGAAGTTGTTTGTCGCGTATAATCCTGGCATTCGCTGTGCATCATGATGCCATTGAGTGCTTGTGTCTTGTATCACCGTGGAAGTGCGCGGCCGACGCGGGGGAAGTGGTTCATAGCAACCCGGGTATGGGGGTGGCATAGCCGAAGGGTAGCCATACAGGGCAGTAGTATTGAAAGACATGGCAGCGGTCAGATGAAACAGAAATAACAGAGGGATGGGTATGATGAATCAGAGGGTGTGGGATGTGATGACAGGATTACAGAGAAACAGAATTTAAGTAGGTGAGTAGCAATGGCAAGTGCATACGCGAGTGGCATCCATCCACAACTCTGAACGATGATCCACAACTCTCAATGATGGTCCACAACTCTGAAGAGTGGCAATTCACTAGTGGGCGGTGGAGAACATATGCAACACTTTAGTGGCACAAAGGCATGTAAATTGCCACAGACCTGCGAAGATGCTTGATGTTGCAGCACCCTTGTGAAGTACCTGCAGTAGCCGGTACTAGTGCCCAAAGTTGGTCATTGTTCCACCAGTGTTCACGTCAATACATAATAAGCAACTCTATTTTGACCATCTCGCACTGAACGAGATGTGATGAGTGGAGAGTTACGATGTGGAAATGGCAAACTATAGCTCGTGGCCTGCAGTGTTCGTCTGTACAATGTTCATCACCTTGGTAGTGGACGGGAGCGATTTTGAGCTCTTCGCTTCATGACAAGTCGTGCCAACATAGCTGTAGTGAAGGCGGAGAGGGAAAACCTGTCATAGTTCATCAGTATGCCGATAGCATATGCAGTTTCGAACCGAGACAAACCAGGTGATAACATATGAAAGATGGGCGTTGCGAACGTCAACAGTGGCTGCGCGTCCAAGTGGTATACCCTTACTCAGGCGTGACGCAGCGTCCTGAGAGGAGCCCTCTGAAAAATAATATGGATGGCTGGCACAAAGCGGAAGCTCGAGTGCGTACCATAAATCTGTTCTATGAATACTGGCTGCACATGGTCAGCTTCGCCACCAGCATAGTCTGCCATAGCATCAACGTCAGCCCAGTGCCATGTTCCTTCACTTGGTTTGTTGTCTGGGGTAAAGTTGTTTCGGGTATGCGATGTCCTCAACATCCCCAATATTTCGACCTCGCCTGGTTCTCCTCGTGTAAAGTTGTCGTTATCGGCGAACTCTTTTGCAATGAAACCGCGGTCAACGAGGACGGTTGATCCGTCAGACCTGATCAATGGTGTGACAACATGATATCCATGCGAGCCCTCCCGGACGCGAGGACCTAGAAGCATCGAGTGTTTATGGTCCCATCTACCACGGAGAAACACTCGACGATAAACAAACTCTGGCACGACAGAGAGACTTACTCGGCAACCTACTCAGCCTCGACTCTGCAATGATGCTTTGATGTACGCACTTTACTTGCTTGGGAAGAAAGATCGGCTCTCGATGGAGTTTTTCTTGAAGCTCGTCTATCAAGGCAACTTTCCACTGTAAACGTTGCATTTGCCAAGTTCCCAAGGCGAAGGTGAAAATCGGGATAAATCCTAGCACGAATATTGTCGGGCTAAACCAAGAATTCTTGCGAGCGGTATAAGATTGTGCTGCCCGTGAGTCATCGCTGTGAAGCCATCGACGCGATTTCATGATGGTATCCCGCCATCTTGACCTCGACGCAGCCAAGCGCTGCAGCATGTTTTTAAGAGAAGCTGTTTTAGTACTAGTACTACTAGTACTACTAAGTAGGCTTCAATTCTCACGGCTGCTGACACGGCTGCGCTTTCCCTGGCCAAAGGTTCCTAAGTTCATTCGTTCCTTCTGTTCAATCTAATTATTGGTATTGGGCAGACATGTGCGTTGAAACTGACCAAATGACGGTTTTTAAACGACTCATAACCCAGATCATACAGGTCTTCCAGGCGACGCCCGAACTTCGATATTGATGGTGATGAGGTCCACTACCCCACCAGGCCGGTCGACAAGGACAAGGCAGAGAACGAGCTTGTGATCAATATCAAGAAAGCTACAAGCCCAGAGGAGACAGCTCCGAAGCAGAAGCATGTTCGAAGTACGTGTCCGACTTTCTATTCTCAATCAGCAGTCTTCCTTACCTTCACCAAAGAATGCATCGTCTACACTTGGGATTACCATAGTTCAATATCTTTCTGGAGCGGTTTACGGGTGCAACCTATCTTGTCTGACGAAGTTCAATCTTTCAAGGCTCTCATTACTGTACACAAAGTATTGCAGGAAGGTCATCCTGTGGTGTGTAGCTTATTCACCGATGACTGTCAGCACCTAACTTTCGGTTCTCCTTTAGACAATCAAAGAGGCTCATGGCCAAGCGGGATGGTTGGAGACTTGCGCCAGGACTGTTGCCACAGAGGGTCAACGTGGTAAGGCTTCTGATTTCGAGTCATCTATTTCATGTAACCCTGTCCATAGGTTATGGGGCGTTAATCAAAACCTATGTCCAGTTTATTCTGGCCAAACTGCGCTTCCATCGCCTGAGACCAGAGTTTAACGGATTGTTTGAATACGAAGAATACATCTCTTTGAAAGGCATCGATGACCCCAATGAGGGGTGAGTAATTCACTCATCACCAGATGTATGGCAATACATATCGACAACTTGAATAGTTATGAAACCATCTCCGACCTCATGGGCCTTCAGGACCAAATCGAATCGTTCCAGCGGATGGTGTTTTCTCACTTTAGGCATTCTGCCAACAATGAATGTCGTATCTCTGCACTAGTGCCCCTGGTCAAGGAAAGTTGGGGTATATATCGATTCATTACAAGCATGCTTCGCGCCATGCACCGAAGTAAGGACGTCACAGCTATGTGTAGTTGAAGCTGATCGACTTCTCAGGAACGAATGACCACGACGCACTGGAACCCCTCCGCCAGCGGTTCAACTCGCAGCACTACAATTTAAGAAAATTCTACTACGAGTGTTCAAACCTCAAATATCTGACTGGCTTGATCAATGTTCCTAAACTGGGTCAGGTACGTTATGACGGCTCCCGCCATGTCCCAAATTGATATCCCGGATAGGAACCTCCGAACCTGTTGGATACCGGAAGTGCTCCCGACCTCCCTGCGAGACCCAAAACTGCTGTTGCTTCCCCTGCTCCTCCCCCAGCTGCACCTTCACCTGCACCTGATGCAGCTGTTGTCAATGAGCAGGCCCGTATGCTCAAACAATATGAAGACCAGCAGGCTGCTTTACGCGCACAACGTGAAACTGAAGAACGTCAGAGGCTGGACCTCGAGGCACATCAGCAGCGTGAATTCGAGCAACGGCAACAGGAACAGGCAGAGCGGGAGCGCCTTGCACAGGAACAACTTATGCAACAGCAGATGATGCAGTACAACAACCAAGCTGCTCAGCAAGTCAGTGATTATGAGCGCGAACTGCTGGCTATGAGGGGGCAGTACGAGCGCGACCAGCTGCTTCTGGAACAATACGATCAAGTACGTCATATGTGTGACTTCTGTCCCACATGCTCATAAATTCGACAGCGGGTGAAAGGGCTTGAGGGCGAGCTCGGCGGAGTAACGTCCAATATTCATGCACAAATGGCATCGAAGGACGAATTGATCAAGCAACTCCAGGACCAGGTGACCCTTTGGCGGAACAAATACGAAGCACTCGCAAAACTTTACAGCCAATTACGGACTGAGCACCTGGACATGCTTTCCAAGTTCAAGCAACTGCAACTCAAGGCTAATTCAGCGCAGGAAGCCGTAGACCGCATGGAGCGTATGGAACGCGACCTGAAGGCTAAAAATATAGAACTGGCTGATATGATTCGCGAGCGCGACCGGGCACGCTTTGATATCGACCGCCAGAAATCCTCGCACAAAGACGAAATCGACCGCCTGCGCCGTGAGATCAATTTTGCGAACGAGCGCGCTGAGGATGCCACACGCTCCAAGAGTTCGGAGGTATCGGGTGTGTTGGGCAAGTATAACCGTCAGCTTACAGAGCTTGAGGATTCATTACGGGTATGTTATGCTCATCCCCTCCGATTTCTCTAATATGTTGTTATAGGCCAAGCAAATGCAAATTGATGACCTGCTCATTAAACTCAACAACGCTAGTGGTGACATGGAGCGTCTCAGAGATGAGAAGGATCAAGAGATCTTGATTCTTCAAGAGGGTATGGATAGCACCATCCAATCGCTTTCTGAAGCACAGCAGGTCTGTTGGCGCCCCAGCATATTACATTCACTGACGCTGACGGTATCCTTGCAGAACCAGGGCCTCAACGATGAAGCAACGAATGCCCAAATCGACACCCTTATTCTCGACAACCGAAAGAAGCTCAACCAGGTCATTGGTACGTATCATTCGAGTGCTACATGTACCTCGTAACAAGCTCACTCGTGTCCCAGATTCAATCCTGCAGGCCTGCGTGCAGAAAGTTGATGACGCCATTTACGAACTCGAGTCACCCACCCAAGCTGGCAATATCAATTCCACACCTGAGTACACGTTGTCAATGATCGAGAAGGCTATAAACAATGCCACGGATTTCGCGATGGTCTTTAATCTCCACCTCAGCGGCGATGTCGGAGGGGATCACGTCGACGTCATTAAGGGCGCCAATGAATTCGCACAGGTCCTTTCAGATGTTCTCATCAACTGCAAAGGCGTCACGCGACTCGCTAACGACGACGACGCCTCGGACAAGATCGTTGCAGTAGCTAAGAGCGCCGGTGACGTTGGCCTGCGCTTCTTCTTGAACCTGCAGTCCTACAAGCTTGATCTTCTGCAGCCCATGCAGCGGAAGGAAGTTTCGATGCGCAATAACAGTGAAGCGCGAACAGCTCTCACCCGCCTCTCGGAAGTCGTCGACACGCTCATACCCAAAGGTACCAAGGGTGGTGCTTTGGCACGGGCCAATGGCGACATCGGCGATATTGTCGAGCATGAAATGCAGAGCGCTGCGGCAGCCATAGAAGCTGCTACTCGGCGTTTGCAGGAGCTCATGTCTCGGCCACGCGACTCTGCACGGTTCAGCGCAGTCGATCTGCAAGTCCACGACTCTATCCTGTCCGCCGCTATGGCAATCACAAGCGCCATCGCAAGACTTATCAAGGCTGCCACAGAGTCTCAGCAAGAAATCGTTGCGCAAGGCAAGGGCTCAAGCTCAGTCCAGCAGTTCTACAAGCGGAACAACAGATGGACGGAGGGTCTTATCTCAGCTGCTAAAGCTGTGGCGTTTGCTACCAATCTTCTAATAGAGAGCGCGGACGGTGTCCTATCAGGCACACATTCTCTTGAACAGCTGATCGTGGCCTCGAATGAGGTTGCAGCAGCCACCGCCCAACTCGTAGCAGCCTCTCGTGTCAAGGCCAACTTGATGTCTAAGACTCAGGAGCGCCTCGAGCTTGCTGCGAAAGCGGTGACGGAAGCATGCAAAGCGCTTGTCAGACAAGTGAAGGCAGTCTCAGCGAAGCAAGTAGTTGAAGAGGAAATGGACTACAAAAACATGGCCGTATTGGAGTATAAGAGACGCGAGATGGAGCAGCAGGTCGAGATTTTGAAACTGGAGAAGGATCTTGGCGCAGCGAGACATCGTCTGGGCGCGATGAGGCGTGCAGGTTATCACACTGATGAAACGGACTGATGGACGATTGGAATATGATGTATCACCAAGGTAGTATCCTTCTAATTTACTTGCTTGTGGAATTGTCAGGAAGCTCAACTACTCATGCAACCACATGATTTACTCCCCAAGGGTCCTTGGTCGAACACTTCTGCCGCTCTAAGAAGCGAAAACATATAGGCCTAGCACACGACGGTAACAAAAAGGGACCGTTGAATAATTGGTTGGTAGGGGTAAGGACGGGGAGCGGTAAAAATGGAGTACTGCTTAAACTGCTAAAACAATGCCTTGAAGGTGTCAGTATATTAATATTCGAGCAGTAAGGTAAGTAGCGTAAGAATAATGGACTGAATAATCAATTTAAAAGAACGTGTCTATCGGGAAAAAGCTGCATCAAATGGGGAAAGAATTCCTATCTTCTTCGTCACAGTCGAAGTCCCGGTAGAGGTCAAGAGACTCTTTGCCGCTGTCAAAATCCAGGAAGCTGCCTTCACAGCTATGGGTGTCATCTGCAATCTCCAAGAAGGAGGGCTTCCGAATTACGGATCGCTGCGGTACCGTTATGTCGCCCATGAATGATGGTATTCGAATTGCACGCTTCGGGCGCGGAGGCGGCGGCGATAAAGGGATGAATGGGATATTACTTGATCGCCTGCTAAACAGGTCTTCATGGTACATCGTCTCGGCGGTATGTGGACGAGCTCGTGTACGTTGTGGGGGCGATAGACCATCTTCGGTGGATGATGGATGTAGCATCGATGTCGAACAAGAAACCGATTGTGCGGTGGAGGGACGTGGAAATGATCTAGGCGTAGGTCCTTTGAAAACATCTGATGTGCTGCGAGTGGGGGCTAAACGTGGAAAAGACGACGGAGCCGTCCTCAGGCCTGCTTTTGTATACATGGTACCATACATAGGCGTCAACGCAAATGTGGCACGCTGGGGATTTCGTAGAGCCTCTCCGTACTTTGCGTCGAATTCACCCTGCACAATTGCCTCCACCTTCAGCATTTCCGCAGGGGACATGATATGTTGCGGCGTAAACTCCGCAGCTGGGTATACCATACCAGATGCAAGTGGTTCTGAAGAAGGCTCATCGAGGAGAGACACAACAGCTCTGGGTGACGCTAAGTAGGAGTGTCCTACTTCTGTTGGAAGACTGAATACCGAGCGTAAATCTTCATCTGTCATTGCCGTCGAGGGTTTCCTAGAGCCCGAAAACATACGTTTTCGCACGACAGGGTGAGGATGTGGGAGAGGTGGTTGATGGCTTTCAACTGATGAAGGATCGTGATCGAGTGGTGTACAAGGGGATGCTGGTGTAGACGTAGGGGGTGTGTGGACACGTGAACGATGGAAGGAGTGTTGCTTCTTCAATCCCTTATCTCCTCTAAAGAAATCTTGCGTACCGCCGGAACCTGATTTAGCCTTCTGCAGGGTTGAATGTGACATAGACTTCTTCAGCTGATGGAAAGCTGGCGGTGGTGGAGATGATTCCGTGGCACCTGTGACATGAATGCGGTTTGACTCCTTTACAAGTTGGCGCTGAGTTTCGAAGTCGCGATCAAAGCCTAGACCCGTCTCTTTATATGGTCGATAACGTTGATCATTAATTTCCTCTATTGCTAGGTCTTGGATCCGCCAGTTAGCTGAAGCCAATGATATGCCGGAAGATGAACTCCCCGCCGATAACGGAAATGTGTCTTCGGCACCGCAGTCCGCGGGGGCGGATGTGATATGTGACGTTGCAGGAGGTGGGGGAAGTTCCCGAGCTGGAGCAGGACGAGAGGTGGATTGCTGGCGGCTGAGGGTACGAGAGCGAACATAAACTTCAGCGGACGGAGCAGTGGATCCTTTTCGAGGCCGAGACACGGTGCTCACACCCTGGAACGGGCTGGGTGCCGTATAACCCTTTGGAAAAATTGTGGGTCGTGCAGCAGCAGGAGAATCTGGGGGACCTTTGTGACTCTGATCAGTCAAGGTTACCGCAGATCCATGCTTTGACAGTTTATCCAAAGAGCTGCAATGCACAGAGCTTTCTAGGATTCTCTGCTCGTCTGTTATCTCGTTTCTCTTGAACATATCTCTACTGGAGAAGTTGAGGACGAAAATTTCTGCAAGAGCTAATTGTCCCTACCTAGGCGATGTGCCACGGCTGTCTGCTGTAGGAGACAAACAAGGCCCAGTAGATTCCAATGATGGCGTCGCATTACTGCCACCGTGAGACTGTGAGGACATCGAGAGATGCGATGGATGATGCAAAAAATGGACTTCGTCTTTGTTTGAATATACATCATATGCTGAAGTGCTGGAGCAGACAGACAGTGTACCCCGGTCTAAGATGCTTCGGGGCACAGAGATACCGCCTGATGCGAAAGGATCAGGGTCCGATAGTGTCAAAACCGAGCGGGGAAATGAAACCCGATCTCTATGAATATCAGGTGGGGTCCTAGGTTCGAGGGCGTCGTCTCCGGAGCGGACAGTGGATGAAATGGAATTTGCAGAAGGTCTATTAGTGTACTGGTGAGGAGACGAATGGACTGTAGAGGCAGAAACGAGCGATGGTACTGGAGAATCAGGAATAGCTAAAGTTGGACGCGACTTTTTGGCCTTTCTGCCCATGACAGACGCAAAAGGACTGAATTTGAAGCTATCAGAGTTCTTTGAATTTTCGATATGCACTGGGAGTTTTTCAGTGGATACTGGACAGCCGAAATCATTGGAAGTGGGAGATTTTGGAGTTGAATGATTGACACGTTTTGAAAACCAATGTCGGGCGGAAGACATGAGGAGTAGTAAATGAATGTGAGGGCTTGTTTATGCCCTGCCAGAGTATAAATTATACAGCGAGAGCGTCCTGAGGGGTAATAATCTTGATTGTTAGGATACAAGTAGACTTGCAAAGGACGGAGGACATTAATCCCAGTGATACACTGCTGCTGCCTTGAAGTTCCTGCTGCAGGAGCAGATGATTGAAGGAGAGAAAAGGCAAGCACTTGTAAAACAATCAAAACGTTTGATTCCCGTAGAGACCGTGTAACATTTTGTCGGACAAGCGGAGGCAAACGGACTCTTTGACTTCACGTAACAATCTTCCGTAACATCCTGTCACAAAATGTCACACGATCGTCATACGCAAAGTGTCTCATGAAATCAGTTTCTTTGGACACATTTTGATCATCTTTCATCAGAGACGGCATGTTCATGTATATCCGTGTGCACGCTGCCGCATCACCAGGGAATACGCCGCTCTGCTGGGGCGATGGTTGCACCGTATCACGGAAGGAAGCTTTGCAAAGACTTCGATATTGGTCACCACGTGCAGGGTCTCTGAGAAAACTCGACCCAGTTCGAAGATCATAGGGTCAAATTGTCTCTTAGCACAGATTTGCCGCACTGAAATCGATTCAGCGAATAACGTGGTAGGTCCACATATGCATAACCTCAAATTTGACTTAGTGTGGTATACGTATGCTGGACCTGTGAGAACGTGGCAACCAAGTTCATTACTGCTCATGAAATGATTAGCCATGAGGCCTGAGAAGTGAAATGAGGTCACAGGCTGTCCAACGTCGGCTCCCGTCGGATGTTAGTCAGCGCTTCGAGCGACTTACCGCGGTGCCGCTGGTCATCTACCTTATAATGAGCGTTAGAATGTTCGGTGCTACCAAAGAGCGCGCCCACAACGAGAAGGATGAGGCGTGAGTACTCATCTGAGTAATCCGTCAACCATGATAACGATATAACCATGTCAAGTGGATGGAACTTTACAACATGTCTGATAGCCACCGTATCGCAATATAAGTCGGACCTGCCATATCGAATGACGAATTGAAGGGGAGATCGCTATATGGCACCGATCGGAATGACCCGTGCCGACCGTTGGTTTGGCCTATCCTGTACAGATCCCATTTCGAAAAAGCAAGTTGCGAGGATAGAATTAATGGCAAGGCTGTCCGAGTAGAGTGCGTCGCAGAAAATGGAATGGAATATATAAGGACACAGAATGTGGATCGCCTCTCGCCTCAACCCAACTCCGCCCAGACGTCCTCGTCATCGCGGTCGTACACAGCCTGCGCAGCGCGTGGCATATCTGACATGCGAGCGGGTTGCTCCTCGTCTTGTGCATCAAATAATACTACATCTTGTATCAGTGGTCGACCCAGTTCTGGATCATCATCTTCTTCGTTGTCGTCCTCCAAATCAAGGTCAAGGCTAGTATAGCCTGCTCTCCTGACTGCGGAGATATCGATTGGTTTTGGCCTGGAAAAGATGGACTGGCCGGACCTGTCTTTGAGGTTAATATACGAGGCGCAAACCGAAGATGTGAAACACACTGTCGCATGACCGCTGCTAGACGGCCGAATTGTAGCACATTACGTGCAATAAGCAGTAGAGTGTCCAACAACTCTTCTTCCTTACTCCCCGCTCCACATCCTGCAAATGTTATCACCAACAGAGTGATCACACAGAACAAGGTGAGTATAAGATCCAACACATTAAACGGTGATTTCCAGAATTGCTGCTCATGTCAAGGTCACCCCGGCGACCAAAAAAATTAGGGATAAACAAATACGCACCCGACCAAACGCAACGAAACGCACACCGACCTCCAAGATCATGCTCGTGTTAATTATTATCTCCAAGATATAAAACGACAACCCTGGACATCCATCGGACAGACTGAGCACGACGGTTGTCACGGACAGTGCTGCCATAGACAAGTAGAGAAATATGTACGTGTGCGAGTGTACAAAGCGATTCGCAATTCCTCGTGTTATTTCTTTGCGCGTCAGCGCATAAATGGATCGCGTGGGGCTACAGGTATCAAGTAATACATGAGCAGACCAGCATACGCGTAACTTTAGTGTATACGTACACAGGTTGCGCTGCACCGTTCGAGCTGTCGTTTAAGGCATCCGACTCCGCCGACTCGTACACGTCTGGCATGGTTGACACAAGGTTGACAGAGCAGTCTTTTATGGTTGTGGTATGATTGGGCTCATTGCTGCGTGCCACAAGCAGTAATGGGCAGAATAGGCAGTGTACACAAACAACTCCAAATAAAGGCAATGTAAGCGAGGTCGATGGCTCTTGGGCCTAACATTCATTGGACGCGATACATTCGTGTCCCCTGCCCATCGTCACCGAAAACCTTTCCTTTAACCTTGTATTAAGAAAATATAGCCAAGATGGGTGGTGGAGACTTGAACATGAAGAAGTCTTGGCACCCGCTCCTGCTTAAAAATCAGGAGCGAGTCTGGCTCGAGGAGAAGAAGGCTGTGAGTGCCCATAAGTGCTTGTGGGATCAATCATTGGTTGATTTTGTTTCATAGCTCGAGGAAAAGAAGAAACTTGACCAGTTGCGCAAAGAGAAGGAGGAGGAAAGGCAGCTACAGGAGCTCCAGCGTCTACAAGAAGAGCAAACAGGGAAGAGAAGGACTGAAAAGCTAGAATGGATGTATACAACACCTGCGACAGGGATTAATCAGAACGCAAACGATCTAGAGGACTACCTGCTGGGTAAAAAGCGGGTTGACAAGATCTTGACGGCCGATGAGAACGCGCAGGTATGTTGTTATCTCTCTGTGGCTTTCATTTGCGGATTAATAAGTGGTTTTTGTAGCTTGGCGCCGCTCACAAGAACTTCATCGCCATTCAGAATGCTAACAATGTTCGAGACATTGCCGCCAAAATTCGTGAAGACCCGTTGCTCGCTATCAAGCAGCAAGAACAGGCTGCATACCAGGCACTCATGTCCAATCCCCTCCGTCTTCGTGAAATGCAGGAACGCAATGGTATCAAACCGAAGAAAGACAAGAAAGAAAAGAAGCGAGAGAAGAAGGAAAGGAAGGAACGGTTAGCCAGGGAACGAGGGGACCGATCAAGGTCAAGGAGTCCTGTAGAGGATTACAAGAGAAACGATCGTCGGCATGATTCTGACGATGACCGCCACTATCGGAGACGAAGCAGAAGCCGCTCTCCTGGCTATCGCAGAGGTCGTGACTCTCTTGACGGTGGCGTTCGAACGTGGCCCCGCTCGGACGAATCAGATGACAATGGCTATGGGCGGCGTAGAAGCATCGAGCGTAGTGGCAAACGCACAGAAGATGATAGGAAACGGAGACGCAGTCCTAGTCCCCCGCATCGTAGCTCATATCCCAAGCGCTCACGCTACAGTCCTCCGAGATCTGATTCTCGGCCCGGACCTTCCGCCAAGAAGCAGCCATCCAATGCCACGGAAGATCGTGCCGCAAAATTGGCCGCCATGCAGTCGGGTGCCGCGAGCATGGAAGTGGAACGGCAACAGCGGCTGATGGCACTGCTTGAGAAAGAGAAGGCTGACCTAGAAGCGGAGGAGCAAGCCCGGGCAAAGTCAAAGGGCATGGGTGGCTTCTTGGGTCAAGAACAGAAGAAGGTCTTTGGCGGCGTGGGTGGTTTAGAAGACAGGCTCAGACGGGGAAGAGGCGGCCTAGTTGCCGAGGCGGACTGAGATTTCATCGTGGTTGGTGTATGTACTTTTGTCTTGTAAATGATACGCTAAATCATTGGAACCACACTATTTGGCTGTGTACACGATAGCTTCGCTACTAAAGTTCTCGC
>QFEX01000315.1:526-13023 GCA_003316505.1 Suillus alpinus
CTAATGTGAAGAATTGAAGCGGTGTATATATCTCCCGCTGAGCCGCTGAAGAGGGTGCTGGCGCCCTTGGAGGGCCGTGATGCAAATGAGATGAAAGAATATCTTCAGCATCAGGGTCGCGATACTCCAATCCCTGAAGTAGAAGAGTATCACGATGATGAGTTTTCAGACAACGCATCCACCAGTGAGTCCTATCAAATACACCTTGTGTACCCTTCAACATTGAATTACAGTTCGACAGAGTACCTATCAGCCAGCTGCCAGTAGTGGCACCTCGACAAGGCGACCCTTCATAACTGTATCAGCCGGCGATCCACAAGAAGAATCACCTCTGGTGTCAATATTTCCTCCAAATTCTACTGATACAGCTGGAGCGTCTTTACCTGCAGTGCCTGCTAATGTAACTGTCAACGTTAACATTATCGACAAGTTATATTGCAACTGCATAGTGGCCAATGACTCCGCTTCTATGGTAACACCGACATTCACGAATC
Source organism: Suillus alpinus (assembly GCA_003316505.1). NCBI lineage: Eukaryota > Fungi > Basidiomycota > Agaricomycetes > Boletales > Suillaceae > Suillus > Suillus alpinus. The sequence goes on from QFEX01000315.1 coordinate 1,021, forward strand.
ACCAATAAGTAGTTTGTCAGGTCGGTCGCAGACATGATTTGCCTGGCGTCGGCGACTCATTCATAACCACACCTCTAGGTTCCGGCTGCATTACTCCTGCAATGAATCCAACCCGCTCCCTCTGCACGTCCTGTGCAAATCACCTAGGCTCTGCGGGCTAGAGCGCTGAGCACTGAAACACAGAACAGGCTGGTGCGTTTAGATACCAAAGACTACACATACGCCATTCATAAAATATTGACTCGGCTGCGAACCGACTCCGCATCGGACAAGTCCTAATTGAATTGTACATATGACTCAGTAGCATGCTATCCGGGTTCGAACTTAATCACTCTTCTTGTTAAAGCGGCTGCGTTGTTGTTCAATGTACTTCAATATCGATGTCGCGAGGGAAACGCGAGGCCAAACACTAGCCTTCCAGATGTCGTTCCTGGCCAGGTTGTATCCTCCTTTGGACCCATTCTAAGATAGATATATTGCTATGTTCAAAGATACCAACGGCTCCGCACGGTTTGGTTCAGCATCCTTCGGTCACTCCTTGGATTCACCACCAAGCCTCACAGTCATGACTCATGAAGACGCAAAGAAGGAACTCACTGAAGCCATAGGCCTTTTCTCCAAATACCGCCGAGAAGAGCTAGCAAGGATAAAAGCGGGTAAACTTGCACGACGAATAGAGTGGAAGGAGCTTCAAATACAGTCAGGGGCAGCTACACAGAGTTCAAAACGGTGGTTCGAATAGTGGTAGTCTAGGGTATTAGTGATATGTCACATGAAATTCTCATCGCGCATGTGGAGATATATTTGATGATTTCAAACTTTGAGTGTGCTAGTGATAGAGCTTCGAGGTAATCATTGAAAGCTTACTCACGATAACAAGTCATTTCAAAATTGACGATCGCGTGCGTCAGTGGTTCTTCTACGTGGCAACACAATCTGGAGCAGATCGATGTCGAGTTATACAGGAGTGAGCAGTATCTGGCGCTGTTGTGCGAGATTTATGAACGGAGCATCATGCAGAAGACTAAATCCTCGTACGCGATTCAGGGGCTTGAAAGTTGAAATTTTGCCGCAGGACTGCAATATCCTCTCTGATCCCTTACGTACGATAATACCATGGAGAACACGCGTCAAGGTAGTTGGATGACCTAGATCGTGACTTGATGGTTCAACAACCCGGTGGTTTTGGTCTGGTCTGGCGTATCGTAGGCATCACAAGAACACCTTTACAGCTTGTCGAGGAGTTCGCACTTGCTGAACACTAGTCTCCCGTAGTCAGACCTTGATAGAATGAAGATAGTCGTTCCTTCTATGTCAAGGCTGAACACCATAGAATTTCGATCAATGTTGGAGTTATCGGGAAGTTGAAAGTTTAGACTGACCTCCCCGAGCTGCCACCGGGTGCCTCCATCGCACCTCTACTCGCGATATTCGCGTGCACTACGTGCACTCTGTTTCGCTGCATCATGTTAACCTGAGCATCGGCCGGAGTGATCATGAATTGATTTATATCCGTGCGCTACACCATAGCAGATATGGACACAGGGAAACTCGTCCTTTGCACACATTACTGATCTAATGCGATCTAACAGCGAGGATATGAGTGGACTGATCTACTACCGGGAGTTGGGCGGAGCGTTTCGCATTGGCATTCCGCCATTTCAAGGAGAGGGTAAGTATCCTGGAGAATTATGAATACAGCAGTCTACTAGCCATCTCAAATCCAAGGAACGTCGCCCCATTTGCAAATGGTGAACTGGTGAGCAATGGGTTAATGAAACATTTCTGAGGAATAAGAAACGTACCGAATTAAAGTGGGCCCGAGACCACGTGTAAATGCACCGATTCCCTCGGTCCTCCAAACTTTCCTCACGCAATCCCGTGCTGAAGTATATTTTTGTCCAGTAGAAGGGCTAAATCCGTCAGTCTGCATTCTAGATTTGATCATGTCTATAGGGTATATCACTGCCCAAAGCTGTCGCAGAATTAGCTCAATGTGTACACGGAAATGCGACTGGGCAGAGGAAAGGAAACTTACGGCGTATCCAGCTGTCGCACCGTACAGAACGGAGTTCATAGGGTTAATCTGGTTCCGTCGTATGCCCTTCTGGGTCATTTCGCGTTGTACAAGCTTTTCGTACGCCAAAAAGTAGACGCCGTAGCCTGTCGCTTCACGTAGGAATGTGACACCCTGTCCTTTAAATAGTCCAGCGATGCCGTGTTGTGAGGCAATTTTCTTCATTGCGTTAAATGGACCTTTATATATCGGATTCGTATTTGACTGCGTCTGCAGACCTAAAGAAAAGGTTAAACGCCAGATACTAGTAATACAGAGGGGACTCACGAATGCGAATGTGTTCCACTGGCCCAGATACTATGCCGTTAGCAAGCCCTGCCGCTACTCCAGCAATAACGAGCTGCCCTCCACCAAGCATCTTTCCTTCTACTCCACCTTCACCTCTAGCTAGATTCTGAGCCGTAAATATCCGCTTTGCATACTCGAGTACTCCAAATTGTATTGATACGCAGACACCAATTCCCAGCAATGGTGTCAACGTGCCCTAACAGAAAATGAGATAGAACATAGCGTAGACTGACAAGAGCATCACCTTATAGAATGCCAGAGGCCCTTCGTTTTTCAAGATACCGCCAGCGCAATGCAGCATGCCGGTGTAAGTGCCCTTTGCCGAGGTTTGCATGCGCTGAGGGAGAGTCATAATGGGTACGCAAGTATCCTTGCTCAGATTTTATAGCCACTCTCACCACTTTCACGATGTCGAAGGGTTGTCCGACAAGGACCTAAAACACGCGAACTGAGTCAACACGTAGCACTGAGCCAAATTCATACACACCTGAGCTATTCCTCCAGCCGTTCCAGCCGCCAGGTCCTTTATCGCGTTCGACATTTGCGACTGGCTATTCCTGAGGGAAATTTAACCTTTGAAAAGTTGAAACTTGAGATAACCAGCTGGCAGTTATACAAATCGCGGAGTTTCACACAAAAGAGTATTTGCTGACTACTTACGGATGTGACTCGAACCTATAGCCAGCTCATTGCCACGAACATGATACGTAGAAAGAGTACCAAGTGTGATTTGAGTGTGATACTTAGTCTCACCAAGTCAATCAGATTCAAGGACGGTTGGCTACGTTGAAGATGAATCGAAGTACCTGTCTGTACCTGACCAAGACTATACTTGTAACTGTAACCGCAGCTCCCACTACATAAGCATCTCATCTCAGTACTCATGCATCATGACCGAGCCTAGATCCAACGAAATTGACGCGACAACGAATTCGACCACTGAGCATATCGGAGATGAGGAAGCAGATGAATGGGTTGAAGAGGACGAAAATTATGATGACGATGACTACGACGACGGAGAGGAAGAAGCAGAGGAAATTGCGCGTCGGTTGAAGGAACAGCTATGGGCGGACATTAGCAAAGCGCAGGCAGACCGCGTAAACGTCATTGCGACGGCATCAACTCCTGGTGCACCCCTACATGATGGTGTGTCTGCGGTTCCTTCTCCAGTTCCGATCATACACCCACCTCTACAATCGTCTACGTCGTCCAAGACGGAAGAGGCCGCCTTGAAGACAATGGCGAACGTGCTCAACATTGCAGGAAAGGATCCTCTGGTTCACTCAACTCTGGCCTCTGCATTCGTTCCTGGTGCAGGCAACAGCGTTCTGGAAATCCTGAATCATACAATTGCCGCTGGGACAATTTCCAAAGGCCTTGCAAAATCACTCAGTCTGACACTTGTATCTTTGGCTCGCTCCGACGCTCTCTTTGCCGCAATGCGTCATTCTAATGCGCCTTCGCTGCAGCTGGACAAAGGCAAGAGGAAACGTGACGAGACCGAAGAAGAGCGGCAGAGGAATGAGCCACGAGCCTTTAAACGGCCAGCTTTTGCATATGGTCATCTACAGAGCCAGATAACAGACGCAGTTCGCGTTGTTTCAGAAACTCTAGCTTCCCATCCACCTTCCAACGGCCCGCCAGATCCGTCGATCATATCCTCAATCCAATTACAGTTACATCAAATATTTCTGTTTGCGGTCACCTCTTCTGCAAGAGGAGGACCAGAGACAAACGCCTTACAGGAGATCAGTGGGCTTATTCAGGTGGTTGGAGTCCTGAGTGGTAGTCCCATTGGCCCCACCGCTGTCCCACCGAATGCCCCAATGCCAAATATTCAACCCCCTGACGTATCAATGTATCCTCCCCGCCCATGGATACCGCCAGGAACGGGCCCTCAGCCCGTCCCTTTTAGCGACATTGGTACCGCAGTATATCCCTGCCTAGTACCAAGTTGCCGCAAGATTTTCGCGCGGTTGTTTAACCTACGAGCGCACCAACAAGTGCACGCTGTACATAGGCCGTATCGTTGCGCCGCGTGTCCTGCCTCGTTTGCCCGAAATCATGACCTGAAACGTCATGCCAAACTACACGACAAGACGGGGTTCCAGTGCGCTGGCTGCTACAAGTTGTTCTCGCGGCGTGACGCAATAAAGAGGCACAAAAACAGCAGTGCAACTCGTGGTGGCAAAGGGGAGGCATGTGTCAACGCGGCAATCAAAGAAGTCGAACTTGACAAGGAGGGTGGGGATGAGGCTCTGCGGGAAGGTCGACGAACACGGATGTGGGCTGATATTGTGACGAATTCCGTGGCGTCTGCAGCAAGTTACGGAACGTTTGGTGATGATTGGGGTCCAGAGGAAGGGGAAATGGATGGCGGCGTCATCGGCCATGCACAAGAGGCTGTGCTAAGTCTCCACAAGACGTTACAAGCACACGTGTCCAGCGCGCTAGGAACAGCTGCGGATCATAATGTTTCTCCAATGCATGTTGATCCGGCTGGAGGCCAAGCGACCTTGGCCAGCGTCATCGCTAGGGCGCAGCTGCAAAATAGGCCGTCTTCGCAAACTGAACAGCATAATACAGCGGTAAGCGCTGCCAATCCTAGCATGACCGAATCGCCATTGTTCCCGTTGGACAACGGAAGTTACGCTCCGAATACCAACTATGCTGTTCCAACTGCGGAAAGTGCAACTGTTTCTGCCCCGCCGTTCTCGCTATATGGTCTTTCAGAAGAACAAGCGCGACTTTTGGAGCAAGCAATCGCTAATGCTGCGTCTGCAGCTCAAGCACAGGCGGAGGCAGAGGCAGCGTTGGAAGAACAGGATGAGGACTATGACGAGGATTATGACGAACCGGACGATGGTGATAATGGCGTGGGGATAGAATCAACTGTCGGGACCGAAGTCCCTTCAACGTTGGGACCATAATCTTGTCTATGTATTGCGAGTGCGCCAAGTACGTATCAATCTCTGACAATTAGTACAATAGCTTTCTGCCGCCTCCTAGGCATGTCCAGCAGCCCTTCAGCCCATCTGTAATGCAACTAATCGTACAATTGTTGATATCGTCCAAAGTAATGAATATAAGTATGTACATGGAATACGAATAACCTGAATAGCCGCAATGGCACAACTTGAGTAATGAACTGAATTCGTGGAGATCATCGCTTACTGGTCATGTCATCAAGATACGGACCCTACATCTTTCCCCGTGGTTTAGGTGATATGGGTACTGCGTAGAGTTCTTTGCGTTTTGCCTCTGCTTGCCGCCAAAAATCTTGGCTTTCTGGAGATTCGCGTCGCCACGCTTCCGCAATAACTTGAGCGGGCGATAAGTTTGTGCGATATATTGACCCTTTCTTCCCATCTTGTTTTGGGCGGGGGTCGGACGTCATCGCATTCTAGAGTTCAGAAAACATACGAATTCAGGATTCCGAAATACCAGAGAAACCGATGTAGCAAAATTGGCGTACGGCAGCTCAAGGTTCAAACAGGTGGGACATGGACAGGGACCGGGTGATTGGACTTTTATACAAGGTTTGGTTACTGGACCAAATCTTATTTCTTTCCGTCTGCGGGAGCGCGTCGATTCTCGAGACAGACCAGGGCAGACTCTCCATTGTTGTTCGCCCTAAATGGAAGGATCAAAGCGGGCGGATAGACCACCGGACGGTATATCTAGGCCTTCTGCGATGAGCGCAGGACTTCGCGTAGTAGCCGAAAATGGGTAGTGAACAAACGAATTGCCGTATAAGGCAGTTTCAAGGCGGACGGCGCACGTAACTTTCATGGATTGAGCGCTGTGTTAGAACGCCTCGTGCAAATAGCATCAAGACATGTCATAGCTGAAATGGCGTGCCATTGTCTGAAGTTCACAGGGCAAATGTCCGTGACAGAATGGCTCGTCTCATGTTCAATGTGAGTTTAAAATCACATTGGAGGAGAGTGAGTAAGGGGATCAGCCAGACCCACGGGTGTGGCAAACGCGGCATAGCGATGAATAGCCTGGGTGTGTCAGGGACATATTGCTCAGCCAACAAGGCACTGTTCTTCGTTCTGATTGGAGTGCCAGCCACGAAGCTTTGACCGTATTATAGGCACGGGAAGCACGGAGAAGAAGCCTTCGAAATCACCTCAAATCTAGTGGTAAGAAGTGACTCACATGCATTGTAACCCAAGAATGGGAAGATCAATGTACGACCGAGTCATCTTCGGCGGAACATATGCGTGAGCTGTGAAGAAAGAAGATAAGATTAACGAGTACCTTCAACTGTTCCAGTAGACACAAAGGACTTATCCACGCGCTCGCAGTTGCGGAAGGCCGAATAGAACCTACGGGTAAGGTTCGATATGACTGCAATTAATGATGGGCGGTCACTAGCTTAGTTCCGGGGAATGGAGGTGGATGGGATGCGGGGTAAATTGACACTAGGACCGCAACGATAGCAAGGCATTATAATTTTATGGTCTGTTGAGATTTTCGGTCTGAGTCGCGGCACTGTGGGTCCTTGGTGTGTGCCACTGTGGCCGCTATCCTTGAGGGCACGCCGGAAGTAGACTGTCAGAAATAGACACAACCAATCATGACATTACGCATGACCAGGCCAGCTGGCACCTGGTGCGGCCTCGTGAGCTCTCGTGAACGGTCACCTCACTATGTAAGCTAATCAGCGTGAGCAAGCAGAACTCACGTACTTATATACTCTAGAGATAGAGGTCCCTTTCGTTTGTCTACAATCATAGCCCTCCGAACACTACACACCATCAAGATGAGTGAAGCGTCAGTGCAATGATTTACATACGTGACACGTCTCTGATCGTCTTTGCCTCCCAGATTTACTAATTTCCTCGCGGGATCACCGCTCAATCGTCTTTCATGGCTGAGGCCATCTCATTCATTCCTCAATGCTGTCATTGTTTCACCGGCGACGAGGTGGATCTTATTCAATCGGGGCCAGCCACTTGTCGCTTCTCATCCGGGCACACAGAAACGAAGTCTGGCGCTGTTGACTACCGAGGACGTTATGCCCTTGGTCGGCGCAGGCCCATTCTTTGGGCAATGCGAGCAGGAAGGAGAATACTCCACACCCGATGTACCTGTTCTTGAGGCTGCCCGAGTCCGTGGTCCAACGATAGTCTTCCTGGGTTTGCAAGAGACGGAAACTTCAGAAAGTGCTCTCCCATCTTCCGACTTCAAAGATCCCCATTCTGCTGTTGAGAAACTCGATGGATCCTCTTACTTTTCCGTGGATGTCGCGGACCTTGATGAGAATAAGGTTAATGAAGCCGTAGAGAACACCGGGCTTGCAAAGGATGGCTCGACGTTGACTTTTCTGGAGCCACGTGCGGCAATGTCAAGCCTTGATGTATATACCGCAGCGATCTTTGCGGAGGCTCGGAGCATGGTGGATTGGAACCAAAGGAACAAGGCATGCGCTAGTATCTGCAGAATGGAAGCCTTGTACTGAAATGTGATGATCCAGTTCTGTCCTGCTTGCGGTTCACCTGTATATTCCTTGTGGGCTGGATGGAAGCTGGGCTGTACATCTCTACTTCCCTGGGCTGATAACACGGACAGGAAACCTTGTCCCTCTGGGTTCGTTCAAACATTGCGTTGGAAACAATCACTAATATGACATGAAGGCGAGGGCTACATAATTTTGCTCATCCTCGAACGGATCCCGTTGTAATCATGCTCGCCGTTGATGAATCAGGAGAGAAAATTCTTCTCGGGAGAAATGTTCGCACACATCTTCAATACAAGCTGTCTTTTCTAACGTGGCCCGCAACAGAAAAAATTCCCCGGCCAGTTCTACTCCGCGCTTGCTGGCTTCATCGAGCCAGGCGAGTCCTTCGAGGACGCCGTCAAGCGGGAGATGTGGGAGGAAGCTGGAGTGAAGGTCTGGGACATCCGATATCACTCCGGACAGCCTTGGGTACGTTGTCTCTGCGTGACAGAACTCCAACCTATCAACCCCGACATTTTAGCCATATCCAGCCAACTTGATGGTCGGCTATTATGCGACCGCTGATTCTTCTGCGCCAATCCGTACAGATTTGGATAACGAACTTGAAGGTCAGTCGTTTTCTGCTGAAACGTTGATGTTGCAGTTTGACTCAGGGATGTGCCATAGATGCTCGGTGGTACACCAGAGAAGAAGTTATTGCTGTCTTGAGACATTCTAGTGGAACTATCAATAACGACGAGCCGCCCTTCAAGATTCCCTCGCCAACCGCAATCGCGGGCGTCCTCATTCAGCATTGGGCAGAAGGAAAGGGAAAGATACTACTAGAAGCGGGTGCGAGCGCGTCTACAGCAAAGGCATTCGAATAGTGAACAAGTAGATTCCGTAGAAGCACGACGTACAGATGTGGGTATGATTCAATGAACTCTTATCCATTTCAGTAGCGGCTGGAAGAGCTCGTGCAGGAGTATATCAATGTGAGACTCCGCGATACAAACGACTACTAATGTGCTTAGTAGATGTCGGGGAACACTGGAAGAGAGTAGTAGATTCACAATATAGTACGAGTTTCGAATGTAGGAATAGATAGTGATTCAACTTACACTGGTGGTTGCAACTATGAAACAAGAAGATAAAGGCATCACGGTCAAGGATGCACTAGCAGCGGTACAGGGAACAAAGGGAAGGTCCTGAGACAGCTAATAAGTACTAATACACTGGAAATGAGAGCGATTGCGATGAAGTACGTGATCTATGTAAACGAGGGTGATTCGGCATGGTCGTTCCAAGCCTAGTGGAGACGCTTCTAATAACACTCAAAAGCATCAATGATAGAGTTGAGGAGCATATCGTTGTAATCACCACCCGCCTCCCACATCGAGAAACCGCGCAGCCCGGTGTTCTTGATATACTCGCCCTTGGCAGCAAACGATTTGACGTTGTCGAAGGAGATCATAACTTGCGAGGTCTCATTGTACACATACGGCTGTAAAAGCAGTAAAATAAGCACTTCTCCTTCAGAGCGGGGAAATTATATTTACCGTCTGACTGCAGGTGTCATATCTATAGTAAATGTCATCAGCAGGCGTGCCATCCTCGGTGAGGAAACCGTTGTCAATGAGGCCCCAGAAGTTGAAGGTGCCACCTGAGCCCTCGTAAACGCCACAGACATCAACAAAACCAGTGTTATCCCATGCGTCACCCAAGGGCTGGTTCGAAGCGTTGTAGGCGGGGTATGCAGTCAGCTTCTCCGCGTCGGATGTGAAGGCGTTAGAGGGAGGGACGCTGAACGAGTGGCCGTAAGAAGCAACGCCGAGCACGATCTGGTTGGCAGGCATCCCTGCGTCCGTCCAAGACTTGACTGCAGAAACAGCAGAGCCCTGTTGGTTCGCGGACGCGGCGCAGGTGTCGTTCAACGGCGCGTTGGGCCCCACAGTCGAGAACCAAGAACCCCAAACGTCGTAATTCATCACGGCGACGTAATCGAGGACCTTCGCGAACCCAGTGGCGTCAGTCAAAGGATTTCCGGTAGCGTCAAAAAAGGGTGACAGTCCTACGGCGGCCGAGAGGGTGAGCTTTGCTGCTGCTGGGTTTTGGCGAAGCTCCTGGAGGAATGCGAGGAAATTTGCCGTATCGTTCACGCTAATGGTGTTACAGCCGATTCCCTGATTATTCGGAGACTCCCAGCTGTTGGAAATCAAGGATACTGAGGTCAGCGCGTGATGTCAGAGTCGCAAGAATCAACCTACTCGAATTGGATGCCATCAAGGTTGTATTGTAAAGCAAAATCTGCTACAGTCTGGACAAATGCCGTCCGGTTTTCGGCAGTGGCAAGGTTAGAAGAGAACCAAACACTCCCAGTCCAGCCTCCGACAGCAATGTGGGCCTCAACACCCTGCGCGCGTGTTAGACATCAATTGTAGAAGCGGTAAACTCTTATTTGCTCACATGTGCATGGGCCTCAGAGACGAACTGAGGGAGCATCTCGCCATCAGAGTCTGCCAGGCTCAGACTGGTGACGTTCTGGGTGGTCTCTCTAAGAAAAATAAATATGACCACGTTAATCGAAGCTATCTACGTTGGTGCCAATATAGGCAACTTACGCAAATGAGTAGTATAGCGTGTTGTACTTGTCCCAGCTAACTGAAGAGAGCGGGAATCCTTCGGTAGCGTGCCATCCGGCGTACCACGTTGCTACGACGGGTGTGATGGAACGGGCGGCGAGCGGGCTCGCGCTTACAGCGGACAGGGCAAGAAGAGGTAAAACGAAGGTGAATAGCATGTCGAGGGAACTCGATGGCTGAGGGAGGCTGAGGGAAATTGTTATCGTGGCAACAATTTCTCATACTGGTTATAGCTTTCCGCTATCCTCATTTCTGGGCCGTCACGTCTATCCGGTTGCAAATTTGAAGACTTGCATTGAACTGGAGTCTGGCATCAATGATCTTGCGGTACGAGGGACTCCAGTACCATGGAAGCGGTCGCTCAGACTTCCCGATCATCGCAATTTGGTTTCCCAGTGTTGTCGAGAGAGGACGACAACATGGCGCAGCATGCGAGAATCTGCAGGGATCTGCGAGGCTCCAGCGAACCAATTTGTCACGTGCTTTACTTCCTCACTTACCCGGCAAGTTCCGTTACCGTACTGCACATGACCAAACTGTCTCAAATGAGTTTGTCTCCACTCCCGGGACCCGACCACACCACTTTGAAGGCTTCCTCTGTCGACACGATTGACAATGCTTGCGCTGCTGCTCTCTCCGTTCAACAGCTCTCAGACCTCTTGTGAACGACCGAGGACAAGCCTTAAATTTGGGCATTTGTTCCGAATTTACGTCAAAGTACTATTCCCGACTTACTGGCAAGTTCCGTCGGCAATCCGCCCATCATACTACCTTGGCTTTATGCGCTTTGGAATCTGGATGTTGAATGAGCAGGTAACGTTGAAGTCTAAGACGTGTACGTATGTTACGGGCTTTTATGATTCTCTTGATTCTGTTAATTCTATTGCCGCGGTAACTGTCATCCAGACTACTAACTCATTAGGACGGACAAACTTATACCCAGGCTACGTGAGTTTCCATAACACACGCTCGCTCACCTAGAAGCAGTTCACGCTGTCCAGCATCTTACCAGGTAGCCGAAATCCGTTAAACGCACGAGATCATTCACTTAGCATACTCTACTTATATTCTGTGGGTGAGTCTTATTCAAAAGTCTTCTTACACATCGAGTGCATATCGATCTCCTCAAGGTCTGCAATGTGCATGACAAATGCATGACTGCATACCGTTGCATCCAATCCCCATAAGCCTTTGTGGCACCGTGTTTTGCCGTGATTTTGTTCCTGAATATACGTGCTTTGCTCCAAATCGAATCGACGTTTTGCTGAAGCTGACTCAGGGGCTGTAAAATATATTCTTGAGGCAGTTCTCTGCTTGATCTCAACTAAACTAGCTCAATCTTGCTATCGAGGCAGTATCTGATTTGCTTGTCTTAAAGCCTTCTGACTTTCAACATTTGTTACAGAATTACGCCGCCACTCGCTATTTCACAATCACGATCCCCATCGACGTCCTATCTCACATCTGCTGTCCGCGTGGGGGGTCTCAGGTATGGTTTGCGGGATGGCTCCAAAACGTTCACCGATTCCAATAACGTTGGAACGTCT
>QFEX01000316.1:14875-25306 GCA_003316505.1 Suillus alpinus
TTACTGCTGGCGCCCACCCTGATTCTGCGGATGGCCCAAGCAAGTAGACTTTCGCGTGATCGTGATTCGAGGTGGAAGATAGGTAGTGTTGGAGATCAGGTGGAATATGCAATTCGGGCAATCATTTGTTGAACTTCTTCACCGTACTTGGCAGCATCTCGCAAAATGAATCAGAGCACTTAGTGCGGCGACACTATGTGGGAGTACTGATCTGAGGACGTGTGACCATATCTCCATAAAGTGCTCAATACGCTGTCGGGTCCTCTGTTCAACATATAGGTACATCTCTTCTGGAGAGGGTGGGCATGGGGAGCTACATAGAACCTAGTGAGTAAGTGTCGAGAAGTTGGGGGAAGTGTTAGAAATTAATATTAATACTGAGTCACCCACGATGATGACGTAATTGTAATGATAAGTTAACTAATACAAACCAGAGGTCTGAGGATCGACGAGCGAATGAAGCACCATAAGGTGCAGAAGAAGAGAAATCACGGTATCGGTAGCGTATGGCGTCGAACGCGATCAAGACAACGAGATAGCGCAAGAAAGGTAAAGAAAAAACTAACACGAAGCAGCACAAGCTACAAGTAACAGGTACCTGCGCACATCTTTTTCACAGCGGCCGCTGACTCCGCTCGTCTAGGAATGCGCATGATCATACTCATTCTCACACACAAGCTATATCATATCGCTATCCAACAGCCAAAATCTATCTACTTATGATAACAGAGTCTATATAAAGCCCAATTTCAAAGTGAGTCGCTACCCTCCCGTTCATCTATTTCACGCCATAGCAATGAGCGATAGTTTCTCTTCTCCAGACAAGGAGAAAGGTTTTCAGGTTGATATTGGTTCAGCGGAGCGCGCCAGCAGCAATGGCAGCCATACGCCAACACCGGACTTCACACTTCACCGAGAGCTTAAAAATCGCCATGTTGCAATGATCAGGTGCTTATCTGTCGACCTTGCTGATCGTAACGACAGAGTCACACTCTTCTTTCAGCATTGGCGGCGTAATTGGCACAGGACTATTCCTCGGGACTGCATCAGCACTCATGAATGGCGGTCCTCTAGGCCTTTTATTAGGCTACATGTTCATTGGCTCTATATGTTACTGCGTGATGGTTAGTCAAGTGTATATTCTCAGAACTTTATTTGTCATTGCTTTGTCCGTAGATCACAATCGGAGAGATGATATCCTACCTCCCAGTTGCCGGCGGCCACATCAAACTCGCCGAGCGCTTCGTTGATCCTGCATTCTCATTTGCATTGGGATGGAATTTATGGTACAATTGGACGGTAATGTGGCCCTCTGCTTCATGTTACAAGTTTCTGAATATCACTCTCCAAACAGGTGACATTACCAGGTACAGTTTTCAAATCGTCTAGCAACGAATGCCGCTCATTATATTCAAGCCGAATTGTCCGCGGCCGCTACCATCATAAATTTCTGGCATCCTGGTGTCAATAACGCGGTATGGATAACAATGTGTCTCGTTGTCGCCGTTGGGATCAACATGAGTGGCGTTGGTAAATGCTCACGTGATTAGCCTTCTCTTCTGGCTCAATTTTTGCTGCAGGTGTCTATGGTGAAACTGAATTCATGTTCGCGTAGGGCTAGCTTCCTTTGAAGTCCTTTTCTTGACCTGACGCTAAGGACGAACCAGCTCCATCAAGGTCGTTACGATTGTCGGTCTCATCATCTTGGGGATCGTCCTTGACCTTGGTGGCGGCCCAAACCATGATCGTATCGGATTTCGCTACTGGAAGGACCCTGGCCCGTTTGTCCAATTTGATGGCATAAGTGGCATGACGGGCCGTTTCCTTGGCTGGTCTCGTGTAGTGACTCAAGCTGCATTTGCATATGTTGGGTCAGAAGTCGTGGCTGTGAGTTGTAATGTCCTTCCTTAGACCCTTTGAGGTTGAAACACCCCAGATGGCGGCTGCAGAAGCAAAGAATCCGCGGAGGAATCTCCCAAAAGCCATCCGTCGCGTTTATATCCGACTCCTGCTATTTTATATCGGCGGGGTCTTCGTTATCGGTCTGCTGGTGCCTTCGAACAACCCCTTGCTGAACGTAAACTCTGATAATGCGTCTGCATCTCCGTTTGTAATCGCAATCAACCAAGCCGGCATCAAAGGATTACCCGCGGTAAGTATTTTGTTGTGAAATAATGTGGTTCTCATGCCCCTGTAGGTGATCAACGCCGCCTTACTGACATCAGCCTGGTCCGCCGCTTCCAGTGACCTTTACATTGCCTCCAGAGGCTTATGTGGGCTTCTATCTAGATTTATATGACTGGATTTAATTCAATCTGCTTGCAGATGGCCTCGCTGCCTCTGGCAATGCCCCAAAAATATTCCTCCGTACCTCGCGGTCCGGCCTTCCCTATGTTGCAGTAGCCACATGCGCTTGTTTCGCCCTCCTTTCCTACATGGCGGTCAACACAAGCTCTGGAATGGTCTTCACGTGGTTCTCGAGCATGTGTGCCACCGCGGGCCTCACGACCTGGTTCGGCATCGGTGTCATCTATCTGCGCTTCCGCAAAGGTTTCCTCGCACAGGGGCACAAGACGATCGAGCTCCCGTATTCCTCTCGGCTCCAGCCCTTTGCCGCCTGGTGGGTTGTCGGCGCATCGCTTGTGACGCTGTTGGTGAGCTCACCTTCCACATATGCGATTCAAGGAAGCGGTGGAGTGATTCTTGGGCTGATGGCCTCTAGTTCAGTGCGTGGGAGGTCTTCCTGAGAGACAACTGGTCAACAGCAACGTTCATGACCAATTATCTGCCCATGATGCTTTTCCCCGTTTTATACGGTATCGCCAAGATCTCGACGCGAGCTCCTCTCGTCAAGCCAAGCGAGATGGACTTCCACTCTGGCATCGCAGAAATCGAGGCGATGACGTGGGTTTCTTGTATTTGATTGTGAAGTATGAGCCAGGCTGAGATGTTCGTGTTACAGGCATGCAGACGTGCCTCCGAGGAATATCGTGGAGGCATTTTGGATGTGGCTTGTGAGTTTTCTTTTGGGGATGATAGTCACTGGTTGGTTTGCTCATCCTTTCGACAAGATGTGATGATTGCGTTCCGCGTTGTCCGATATTGTATTAGGAGCGAAAAGTTGTTCCTGTGTCATAGATGCCTGATTGTAATAGCTTGCAAGTTGGTTGTTCGCCTTGCGCGCTATTGAATTTCGATGAGTGATTCCAGGGAGGGAGTCTTCGAAGGTCCTCGTTCCAAGGCACGGCTGAACCCTGACTGCATCAGGTCTGCCAATCGTGATTATGGCGATTTCCTCTCCCAACAAAACACTAACTGCATCAAGTCTGCCAATTACGGTGGTGGTGACCTCTACCAATGATCGCGCTCGCTCAAGAACCAGGTAAGCTTTGGCTTCCACATTCGAGAGCTCCAGCGGCTTTGTGCTTTGGATCTCTCTTAGCATCCTAAGACTCACAGCTGTTCAAAAACCATTATGAGCGAGATATGAAAGGCTGCTCAGTACCATAGATATGCGGAGGTTTTGGATTGCGTGGAGAACGAAGATTTCGTTTTTTTATTGTTTCGAACAAGCGGTTGTCGCTTGTAAATTTAACAAAAACCCAAAGCTTGAAGTTGACTTGAGCTTCGAACGCTCGCCGACTGAGCATTTTACTGTTATATTGACAACGATATCTGATCATGAGCAAACGTTAACTTTATATGCGGCTGAAACAGAAGGCCGCAAAATATGTAGGCTTGAAAAAAGAATGCAAGAGTACTTGTTATTTCAGACACAGCATCGGAGACATGCATTGATCGTGACTAGAATAATTCTTTTACGAAATACTTGGGTTTCAAACATGCCGTGCTTAATTAATATGATCATGATGCATTCAACTGCGCAGTCCGCCGGTCCTGAACTAGTACTTACTCTGCAACATTTCTCAGAGGTCATGACTCACACCAAAAGAATACAAGTTGTGTGCTGTGGTAGCGACGAGAGGCTACAAGAGAGTACAGAATACCATGAAAGAGTGAGGGCATTAGATATTAGTAGTAGTAGAAGAACGAGACAATGAGGGCCACAAAAGGGTATATGAAGTGAGAGAGCCAGCGATCAGGGCCAGATGGTGATGGCAGCAGGTGTGACAATGACAAATGGGGTTACAGGAGATGCAAAAGAAGTTCGAGGTGCGGGAGGGTCGGAGCGGGAGGGGTGGTAGCAGAAGGTGCAGGAGCCTGGCCGCTGGCGGACGGGTCACGACAGGTGCCAAGAGCAGCACAATGATGACGGTGCAGGAGGCCAGTGGAGCTGCAGGAAGTTGTAGTGAGTGGCAGTTTGGCTTGAAAGTGCTTAGAAATATGTTCTGAATATTAGAAATAAAAGTAATGCCGCGGCATCGTGGATTCAAGTGGCAGGATCCTCCTTGCATTAAAAACATCTGGTAGGTCGCGTGTTTTAATGTATCAGACAAGCGCCCACGGTCTGCAAGTAGCCCTGCCTCCAAGTTCCATTTTGAAATATTCCATGATCCCGTCTGCTGCGCTGGCTTCCTACAGCGTCATGTCTCAGCATTACTATCTACCTTCTCGCTTTAGCATCATTCTTCTGACAGTACTAGGGTTCTCGTATGCTGTATATACGTTTATGGGAGTCGCTGCGATAGATCGAGGCAGCTAGGATGCGTCGTACAGGTGTCGTGCAGACACATTGAATATTTCAAATCACACTTACAAGCGAGAGGGAACCAACTATCAAATGATATCATTGGCGCGCGGGGGGCATGTCGGCTGGCTGAGGAGGGGGCCGAGACGATATGCTCCTGTGAGCAGACACTTAAGGAATTGTGCAGCCCTACCGAAAACCTCCTTGATATGGCCAGTAGTTTTGCCCTCAAGGAGCGAGGGACGAAAATGACGATATCGCACCTGCGCGGTGTCAAGTTGCAAGGATCGGACGTATAATTGTACGGCGGCAGAGAATGAGCTATGCGCTTAGGCCCCATGTATACGGGAAGTCAGGCAGGAGATGACGGTGGTATAGTGCAAGAGGCCAGACCCCTGCCGAGCGGAAAGAGTCGCTAGACGCATAAACACCCTCAGTGCACGAGATCGTATTCAATGAAACCACAAAAAGACACAAAGAGAGTAGCTTTGTCCATACTAGTAAATGTCAAACGGCACACAAGGGAGATTGCTGCTGTGTCGCGCCGAAGTGGCCAGGCAATCTACGTAATCGTTAGCGTGGCATTGTGGTGCTTGATCGCCCGTGTGAGCAGCAGTCCACAATAAGGAGGGAGAAGAAGACGGGGAATTTGGCAGGGCAAACGGCCACCGTTACAACGAACGTGTCGGTTGTGTATTCCAGACGTGCGGAAGAACACCAGAAAGATCATGTGAACTGCATTTCTATGGTCAGTTAAAGCGGGGTAGGGTTGCGCTGCTGGATTGGCACAAATGGGTCACAGAACAACTTTTATGATTCCCAAGAATTCATCATGCAATATACCTGCAGATGTTTCATAATAGATCGCGAGGGAAAGCCTACAGGAGCATGGACGCACTAAAGCAGCAGCAGGGTGGTTCGTGTCGAGACACAGAAGTAGGAGCCAAATGAAGGGACGACAAGGCGAGAAGCTAATCCAGCGCGTCACAAAGGTCTAAGAACGGCAACTGTTGTATTGTATGATCGTAGCAACAACGCTGCAACCACTGGCACTGGCAGAAGACGCTCCAGCCAGGATAGCAATTGTGCCGGGACATAGTAACACTTAGACTGTATAGATGGTGCAGTAGATATCTAATGTGATGGAGATCGTGAAATGGCTCCATGCCTGCTCAATGCTGGAACTTCAGCCACCCATGAAGCTTTGAAGTCAGAAGCAAGGGGCCGCGGGCGCTTGGTTGCCACTTACTGTGTAGCACTACCGGGCGGAGCCGGGTTATGCAAATTATGTAATGGAGTGAAACCTGGTTGATTAATGATCATTGCTTCCTAGTTCCATTCCGCGCAAGTCCCGCGCGCGCACATGTCCAAAAGGCCTTAGCTACACAGGGTTCCTCTTCCTCGAGAGACTCGGACACCAGTTCGTCACTGTCGACATGCATCTTTGTTGCGGATCGCACTCCTACCGTTTGCTTCACTGCAGAGTCATGATCTGAATCCTTGCATGAGGATTCAGACATCGCAGCTAACACTCCGGAAATTACATAAATTATCGCGTTGCAAATGGTTGGCAGGCCGGTCAGGTTCCCTGAGGCCGGAGGTGTTCAACCGGCAGCCCAGTGTACATGCTACGGACTCCGTAATTAATTCTCCCTCTCCCACGTTCCGCAACTCCTTTTCGCGGCTTTTCACCATGGCCAGCTGCAGTTTTACACCTGGGCTGTCTGTGATAGAATCTCAAGAATCTTTCTCTGATGGCGCAAATTTCAGTCAGGGACGCGACATGACGCCAGCACTAGCGTCAACGCCAGCGCCCATTATATAGCGCAACTTTCAAATACAATTTCCAAACCATCTCATTCCCTCCAATGTCATCTCCGGACATCGCATTTTCGATTCACGCTTGCCACTGAGCCAATTCATTGCTCTTCCAAAGGTTGGACTTCCCTTTCCAGTAATCACAACCCTAAGTGAATTATTTCAACGCACGCTACGTGCATGTTAGTATCAATACATAAGAAACTTGGTCTCAAGAGGGTAATCTGAATCCCTATTCCTATGGTGGACATACCTTTCGAAACTTTGTTGTGGGTAGCTGCGAGACCTATTCTCCGACTGTGAGTTTCGTTTCATTCCTTTTCGTATTATTCTGAACGTTTGCCTAGTTTCTTGTGCGTCGCTGGTGGGTATGGCATTACAAGGGCTGGTTATTTCCCTGCGATTGCGACTCGTGGAGCTGTTCAAATAGTTTTGGTTAGCATGTCCCATTTCCAGGAAGAATGGAACTGATAAACAGGATTCAGAACATTACTTTGCCTAGCTTGATGTTCTCGAGGGCATCATCTGCATTGAATGCAGAGAATGATGCAGCTCTTGGTTCGTCGTTCGACTGACACGCGTTGCTATCACGCGATTGACGTATATGCATATACGTACGATCTCTCTAGGACCGCTGTTCATGATTGTGATCATCTACATGGCGATGGGCTTCCTATTATCTCTGTTTATCAAGAAAATTTTCTGGGTTCCATCTCAGTTTCGGTACGGCATAATTGTCGCTGGATGTTGGGCGAGCAGCTGTGACATAAGTAGGTTACACATTTTTCTTACATCGTGCCATTCGCTGACTGTGGTACCTCGGAATAGCAATTTCGGTCATGACGGATATAATGGCCTCTCTCCCTTTCGACGGAACTCATGACCAAGACCTCGCGGTAGCATACATCGGCGCCTTTTGTGTGATCTTCTACGTGAGTGTTGCATGGATTTTGATGTATCCCGCTGAATTGCGCCATAAGTTGACTTTGTTTACGTTCGGGCGCAACTTAATCGAAAAAGATTTTACCGGGACTGACGTACAGGGCCCATGTCGGGATAAACGTTGGGAGCTGCTGACGGTTTTACGTTGGGCGAAACGTGTTTCCTCTTCCGAAGACGACAAGGAAGCTGGGAAGAAATATGACCTGGAGGCAAGCACGATGGATACCTACGTAATGTCCAGCAAAGATCTCCCCCCGCAATTGTCATCGCTGCAACATTTGCAGACAGTTTCTGCAGCGTCGTCAACTATTGTGCAGCATGATATACCGTCGGATCGATGCGACGAAACGCAGTCGTCGAAAAATGCAGAAACGCACATCATACCAGTGTCCACACCGAACTCCTCTGCAAACCGGCCCCGCCCTGCCATGCGATTTGTTAAATTCCTTAGCAGTCTTTTATCCCCTGTCTTGTTGTCCGTGGTCATCTCCATCATTGTCTCTAGAATATCGGCTCTGAAGGCATTGTTTATTCCTGGTGTATCAGGAACGAACATTCCACTAGCTCCTGACGGACAACCGCCACTAGCATTCATAATGGATGCAGCGACCTTCTTGGGAGCAGCCAATTCTCCGATTGCATTGATTATTCTGGGATCTGCACTCGCGAGAATGAACATCCCTCGCGGACGCTGGACTTCACTACCCCTTGGGGCCATTGGAGCCCTCGCTGTCGGCAAGCAGCTCATTATGCCAGCCCTCGGAGTTCTCATCTGCAAAGGATTCAGTCAGATCGGGTTTATTGACGTTGAAGACAAAGTGCTCAGATTTGTATGCGTGTTCGTCTGATTTTCTATGCGTTGCATCTGCTTTTAGTTGACCGGGTCATCCTTTCATATAACAGCTTCGTATCATGTTTACCCATAGCGTCGACTCAGGTGAGACATTCACCTTGCAAACTCCTCTGTGTGCTGAGGAATTATTTGCAGTTGGTCTTGACGCAAGCACGCTCTGACAGTGATAAAAACACAACAGAACATTGCTCTGACAGTGACACGAGCACAACAGATCATCTTGTTGCATTCCTGCTGCCGCAGTACATCTTTATGTTTGTGGTCATGCCCGTATTGATGGCCTTTACATTCCACCTTCTCTTTGACTAAATGGCCACTTCTGGGTGCCTGGTGCATCCGAGTGCTGCACAAGAAACACTTAGCCCGATAGATTTGACCTTGCACCGCTGTTGAGCCTGAAAAATTAGATTAATGTATGTATGATTGTATCATTAGCGAAGACTTAAACTTATGAATTCATATGTCGGTGAAGTACCCAGTCAGGATCTCGTCCATGATAAAGCAGGAAACTGTCTTCCGTCTATTTGGTCTGCCTACAGGAGACTAAGTGGGCGTTGACGGGGCAAGCGAATATCAAATGAGTCCTTCTCTCAAAGGGGACTCGCCATGGACTTGTGCACGGTACGTAAATTGTATGCACCGCCTTAGACTATTCAGATAAATTTTAAATTGGAAGCTGTCACGCCTGCCAATGATTACAAGCTTGACGCTACTCCGACTCAGGGATGCCATCGATGAGCGCTGAGCCTCAGCACGGGCCTCCTATGGTAAAGCCTAACGCCAGTTTACTTACACTATTAGCCGACCAAATGCTTATTTGATCCGTACTAGGTAACCTTCGCGGCTAACTCAGCCGTTGTACAATACGCCTAAAGACATCATATCAGATACTGGCTTGTACATCGGCGATATTCGGCGACCTTGACAGGAGCGCTGCAATGAGGCGCTTTATTAAATGCGTAAAATGGTTAGGGTATTTGCTAATCACTCAGGATCTCCTGTCAAGCAAGATATGGTGGCCCTTGCTCAGGGCTTCCGTTCGTGCAGCTCCTAGCACTGATCACTGATACAATCTGAAGTGTTCCAAGTAATTGCGCTGGATAGATAAGCTCAAAGCTACCATCTTTTGCGACTTAACTGACCGAGTCGACACCGAAATTTAACACGACGGACCAGTGGTCCGCTTCTCAGGGTGCAGACATCAGAGGTCGGGCCATATCTTACCGAGCCTTACGTCTGTAAGCTGCCAGCAAAGATATGGAAGCACTTGGCGTACTTGTATTTAAGTGTCGTACTTTTCATGGTCCAGAGGAATATTGATCAAACCTCCTTTTCACTCCCCTGTCCAAATAGAAGACAGACTGTCTCTGAGCAGACTCCTTTCTTCGACTCGTTAAAATTATATCACGACTCGCAACTCGTCCACGATTGCAAAGGATCATGATCACTATTGGCACTCTGGTTTGGATTTCTGTGCAACCGCTCATACGCCTGCAAGGATCCTTTTCTAAAATGTCTTGCGTCTTTTTTTCACGCTCGTTGTCATTTCTTCAGGTTCTTGTGTGTAGGATGTGGATTTGCAGTCACAAAGGCAGGCTTATTACCCGCCATGGCAGCTCGCGGGATGGGACAAGTCATCATTGTAGGGGAATTTTTTAATTTGAGGATGCACAACTGATCATGATCTATCGGCAGAATGTTACGACGCCAAGCTTGATGTTCTCGACGATTGTACCAGCGTTCAACTCGTCAAACATTGCTGAACTCGGTACGACTCTGTGCTTTGTTACGTCTGTGTTGACTAAGGTTACCTCCAGTCCCCCTTGTTATCGTTGCGCTGATCTATATGCTAATCGGCATAACATTGTCTTGGACCATCAAGCAACTCTTTTGGGTCCCCCACAGATTCCGGCATGGAATTCTTGTGGCCGGAGGTTGGGCAAATATCGGTGATATCCGTAAGCTCGCCGAACCCCTTTGCCGTACATTCCGTCTGAGACCTGTTTGAATTAGCTGTCTCGGTGACCCTGAGCGTGATGGCGTCAGCTCCTTTCAATGGAACTGATGATGAGAACCTGGCAGTGGGTTACATCGCCGCTTTTATCCTTGTATGGTCTGTGAGTATCTTGGTTGTGTATCTACCATCGTTCACTGCAACATCTGTAGATCA
>QFEX01000320.1:2974-25992 GCA_003316505.1 Suillus alpinus
GCGTCAAGGAAGGCAGCGTTTCATTCCTCGACGACTAACTACTCCGAGAACTCATCATCTATTCGTCATATGTATTCTACCGGTAACAGATCATAGTAAATGGAGATGCAACTCTTCGCAGGACATTTCAGCAGAGAGACAACAAATAACACGACGACGATGACAAGGACCTAATAACCAATAGCAAGTCGCCAAAGTGAAACGATAGGATACACAAGTAAAACGAAACAACACCAAACGTCCAGACACAATACCATGATAATACACTTGGAATCATGAAAACAAAATCAAGCTCACAGAACGAAATCAACACGTCTCAGAACCACCGAGCCCATTTCCCCGGACTCGGCATATTCGGGCTCTCGTACAACAGACCACGTCGGCCTTCAAACAATCCAATCGGGCTCTCTTGCATCCCTTTCGCGCCAAGCCGCGCCAGCTCTTCATCGAGAATCGCCCCCGGATCATGTGGATCAAATATAGACTTCGATCCAGGCGTGCGGAAAGGCGACTCTGCAGAGGAACTGTGCGTAGGAAAGACCAGCTTCTTTGGCGTCACAGGCGGGAACAAGATGGAGGTATCTTTATAGTGGTGTCCATGTGCATGTGTACCGCGCTTGCGCGACGGTGTGCGTATATTCTCGGTATCAAATACAGCTGGGTTGATTCCGTCGTCAGGACGGAAGGTGGCGGAGGGGGGTGGATCGAGATTGAATTTGTAATGCGCGAGGCTTGCAGAGGGACTCATATGCAGGCCTTTATGCGACAGGGGCGTGCGAATGGGAGAGAGTTGTACAGTGCTGCTGCCACCCCTGCGAGGAGGCGTTGAAGGACGGGGAGGGGGTGTCATGGGTCGTATAGAGGTTGGCAACGTGGGTGGTGGACAATCTTTAGCAGCTAGCTTGGCTTTCTTGGATTTGCCACGACGGTCAAGCGTAGGAGATACAGGCACGGGAGGCAGTCCAATGGATTTCTACACAAACGCAGTCTACAATTAGGCAAAACATAGGCAAGAGGGATGTGCGCACCTTCGGAGGGGTTTTGGGAGGTGGTAACCTTGCCTTTGAGTTACGTCTGTCAGTGTCTAGTAGAGTAATTCCAGACTCTAGCGGAGGAGTTGACTCGATGCGAGGGCTCATGCCGCCATCGAGGTTGAAAAAGAGGTGGTCCTCAGAGGACAACCGGGGACTGGAAGAACTCTTGCTCGGCGAGAGGGCGGGTAGGGAGGAAGGGGGGATCGGTGACGTCTGCGCTACATCAGAGCTCTTCACGGCAGATGAAGGAGGCAATGATGATGAACTAGTTCGAGCATAACTTGATGACGGGGGTAAGGGGGGAAAGATGACATCAACAGGCAGCTGTACACAGTTTTGGTAGTATGGTTGATGATGCGCAGAACTGCGAGGAGGAAAAAGTGGGAGGAGTTGCGAGTACGGCACAAGGGTTGGCAGAGTCGAGCCTGCAAACGCAGGTGACATTTCTTGTACAGGCGAGCTTGTCGGAGGTTCGATAGGTGCAGGTGCGGCACTTTTTTTCTGTCGTTTCGTTTTGCGACCGGGACCGGACATTGATTCTTCCGCTGCACGTTTCTTCGGAGCAGTCTTCTTGTTGGCTTCCTTTATTTCCGCGCAAAATTCCTTCCTGAAACCGCCATCGGCAAAACACTCGAGATCGCAGTCCCAGATAGCCCAGAGTGTGCGCCCGACGCTGCGATCGCGGGGGACCTTACGGAAGCATACAGTTGTGCTAAGGACATGACGAATAGAGTTCATCCATGTCATTTCGCTTCGGTTGTAATAAGGATACACAATCGTAATCCAATCGTAAAGTTCCTGGAGGGTGAGCCGATGATCGGGCGAAGAAAGTATTGCTTGGCCGATAAGGGCCGCATAGGAGAGGTCTGGTTTCTTCGTAGAATATGGACCGGGAGGAAGGGTGTATGGAAGATTTTCGTAATCATCTTCATCTGGGAGGGGACCCATGGGACCGGGGGATGATACAAGGTTGACAATAGGCTTAGAGGGCGTCGCGAATGGGGAAGATTGAGGTGGAGAGGAGGAAGGTAGAGGCGACTTGTAATAAGCGTTGCGGCGAGGAGTAATAAAATTTGCATTTGAGATGTCTGCAACACTTGCATGAGGTAGATCAAATATTGAGGAAGAACGGTGGCGCGTGGGAGTTGGTGACTGGTCTCGGGGGGTGTAAGAACCCTTGAAGCAAATTTGTAGTCATTGTAATGTAATTGTCAAAATTGGAAATGGAACACACCTTTTTGAGACATGAGGGATGCTCTACGGTATCATAGTCTCTATAATATTTGCGGTGCTGAGGAGTGACAGGAGGGGGAGGGAGTTCATCCTCATGGTTGTCCTTGAACGTTATAGCAGTGTACGTAAGCGACAGCAACAACGAAAATGGCGCGCTATATAGATGGTACACACCAATGAGGCCACGCTAGTGGAGGAATCAGATTGATCCAAAGATGGGACGCGTCGTGAATCGCGTGAATGCATGAACGCGTCAAGGCTGAAGGCGGTGCTTGCAGGGGATGGAGAAGGTACATTGCGTTCCTTGTCCTTCTTCCCTCGCTTATCGCGCTTTATTTTTCGGCTCTTTCTCTCGAGGATCATTTCCATGCTGTCCATATGACGGAGGGGGATAGCGGGCTCTACGGGCTCAGATTTGACAGGCGTGGAAGGGGGAGGAGTTTGGGAAGCAGCAGACGCGTTTTGACGCGAATTTGAGCTGGAATGAGAGCAGGAGCGAGACTTGCCAAGGACAGAAGCAATACTCTGCTGCGCATCTGCAGAATCTGCAGAAAAAGCGCGAAGAGACTTCGCGTCTTGAGTAGTCAAAAATTGACGCATTTGGTCGCTATGACGGCTCAAATCGTCGCGGGTCAAGCCAATTTTCTGTAACAGGTTAGATATCGGAGAAACAGGTTTCGCAGGTTGTTCAACATCCGCCATGGCGGTGTAGAAGAAGATGAAAAAAAGTACAGACGATATAGCAAGGCTAGACTATAGGAGGAGTTGAAGATGATTACCAGTTACCAAGGGCGGAGTTTTAACGCTCTTGTCCAATTTACCCACTCACGCCCCTCAACTGGAAGCCTGGAACACTTTTAGATCCGACGTCTAGGCCAACGTTGACAGTGAGCTCATCTTCGCAAGCGCTCGAGCTTGATGGTGACCCCTCGTAAATGTTTCAGTCGGGATTGAAATGACATCGTTGTGGATCATGTGGAATTCGGATGTCTCACAGTTGTGGCATGGGTCCACACCCCCTTGATGAAGGTCGTGTATATAAGGCCGTCGTTTGACTCGACCTTCTCTTCTCTTTACTTCACTCGTTTTGACCTCCAGCTTCATGTAACTTTTGTGGTATTCGAAGCTAAACCACGAACTTGGTACGATCTAACAAGTCTTGAATATGCGACTTGAACTACCTGGACTTGCTCTCACGAGGTTTTGCTTGGATTCGAGCGAGAGGACTGTCTAAATCTCAGGTGGGCCTTTACGACCTCTTGGGTCCCTCATGGCAATTCTTGCAATCGACTGGATTCTGTTGCCTAACAAACATGTCGACCTCGTTTACCAGGGCCCAACTAGACACCGGCGACCTCTAAAGGCCCTTGCACTCTGATTGTCCTGCCCCTCCCAAGTATCACTTTAGACACTCACTTGGCTGACCGGTTACCTTCGATCGAACTCATCCCTTCTTTCAATGAAACCTTGTTCCTGAGCGATGACGGCTCTCCGAGACGCTTATCCTCGAGTCCGCCCTCGTATGCCCTTGGCGATCACCGCTTCAATGTCCATGATGGATTTGTCTTGGCATATGCGTCATTTTATGGATGTTCCCCGATTGAATATTTTACTTTTATTTGGTCCGAGCATTCCTCTTCCGATGGACACATTTGCGAGAGTGATGGTATCTCTATTTTGCGATTTTTCTATCGACATCGTCACAGAAAGTTTCAATTTACATTTCACGTCTTCCATCGACGTTTTGTGGGGCGCCAGGAACGTTTGAACCCTGGACCTCGGATATTTCACGAATTATGTTGGACCCCGGCGTACCTTATACTGACACCCACCTGGTTGCAACAATCACTGGACCTACCCCGATTGATGAGTTCATCTCGTAATTTTTTCGCAAAGATCGTGACCGATTTCACTCTTTACGATGCCTTGGATTCCTCATGACATCTCTTTGAATCGAATGGATTCTCTCCCCTTACCAACATGTCGATCTCCAGTGCCACCCTGGAATTCCACTACCTCATAAAAGCCTTTGCGGTCCCTTCGAGTTCTGGTTTTCCTCCGCCCTTCTCATAGTTTTGGATGCTCACTTGGATTGCCATCCATCGAACTTACACTTTCGTGATGGACCTTGCTCCTGTGCGACGATGACATTGATCCTTCCACAAGGTGCTCATGCTGGTTCAGTATCCCCTCGTATGCCCTTTGTCATCATCCCCTTCGATGTTCGTGATGGATTTGTGCTCGGGATCCGCCTGCTTTTCTGGATGTTGCCCGTCTGAACATCCGAGCATTCCGCCGATTCCGCTTGCGATGTGATGCCCATGCGGGAGTGTATCTCTATGCTGCGAGTTGCAATTTCCGATGGATACTGGGCCCTCTCACGTTCATCTCAACAGCAACGGCAAACCTGGCCTTCAGTTTATCTAATTCTTTGCCATCGTCCTTTCAACCAGTATGCGAGCATGTGTGGCTGGGACGTACTTCAGGCTTGTGTACTCCCCGCATCGACTATTCCTGACTTTCCCGATCACTGTATCTCGAAAGCTATCAATGATCGAAACCGTGGCGTTCTACCCTTATCGCCGAGGTGTGCCAAATCGAGGGGAATTGTCTCAATGAATTCCGGAGTGATGTTGTCATTTGTGCTAACAAAGCATCTCACCTCGCTCACGTGTTCCCAGGCTGTAACGCTACGGCCTCCGCCATCACTCGATACAACCCAGAGCACGATGTCTTTGGTATCACACACCCATTCGTGCAGGATAAATTTTTGTAATTGTCTCATTGACTTGGCAAGGGCGATACATGCACTAGCAAGGCCATGAACGATATCCTGGAGGCTGCAACTATGATTCAGAGACTGAAGCAGATTTTAATCTAGCTGTCTTCCTGGATCACGCACTTCGCGACGTGCTACACAAATACCGTATCTTTCCTCTCCCTTGTCGTATACGATTGGTCACCGAAGAGGAAGAACTACTCACTATGGCAAGTCTAATAGCAGCCCTACCATGGTCCCTTCCCACCTATCACTCTCACAGTCCTTGAGGTACCTCTCAAATCTGGCTGTGTCTACCTCATCCTGTTTTCCCTTTCTGTCTAAGGCAGATAGCGGGAACGGATACCAGCCCAATCTTGTTGGAGGTATAAAGATAGTTTTGTGCATCATGATCACGCTGACGGCCCGCTCCAAAAAATATTGGTAATCTAATCATAAGATAGGAGATATATCATTAGCCTGGTGACCTCGCTGGTGGACCTCCGGGCAAGTTACGCGGAGTCCCATACGTGTGTGATTGATAGATACGGCGTCTCTTTGCAGGTATAAGTGCTACCACTCCATGGTCTTTCCCAGATCTCCTCGTTTACCTTGTCTTCACTTCACACGGACAACATGGCTATATCTACACTCACTCTCAACGATGGCAATCAAGTCCCCTGGATTGGATTTGGCACTGGCACGGCTCTCTACCAACAAGATGCACAGAACACTGTCGAAACTGCAATAAGCAACGGTTTCACCCACCTCGATGGTGCCCAGATGTACGAAAATGAAGAGAGCTTGGGCGCCGGCATCAAGGCCTCCGGCACGCCGCGCTCTGCGCTTTTCGTCACCACTAAGCTTCATCGACTCCAGCCCCACCAGACAGCTAAAACTGCGCTGGAGGTATCGCTGAAGAAGCTGGGCTTGGAGTATGTAGATCTGTACCTCGTGCACGTGCCCGGCGACCACGCTGGCCGACTGCAGGAGGTGTGGAAGTCAATGGAGGAGTGCAAAAGGGAAGGACTAGCGAAGTCCATTGGAGTGTCGAATTTCGAAGTTGCGCATTTTCAAGAGATCTTGGAGGGCGCTGAGTTCCCGCCTTCGGTCAACCAGGTGAGCTAAATCACATCAGTGATAGTATTGCTTTTGACAACTCCCCTGAAAGATTGAGATTCACCCGTACGTGTGGAAGTCCTTACAGCCTGTGATTGCGTTGCACAAAGAACACGGCATCCTCACCTCCTCTTACGGTGGCCTATCGCCCCTCTTCCGCGCACCAGGAGGGCCCCTGGATCCCGTCATCGAGAAAATTCGGGCACGTCTTGAGTCCACTCGAGGACAGTCTGTGTCGGTCAGTCAGGTCCTCAACAAGTGGTTGCAGCAGTATGGCATTTTGGTCGTCACGTAAGTTTCTTTCGTTTTGGGTGTGCTGCATAGTGTTCCAGAGGCTTATGTAGTATCTATCAGCACGTCGAGCAAAGCGGATAGGATGAGAGAGTATCTTGATACAGCCAACGTTCCGGAGTTGACGGCTGAGGAGATCGAGTTGATTGAGAATGCTGGGGCGCAGCGTCACCAGAAATTCTTCGTACGTTCGATTGTTTGGAGGAGCGTTATAGTACTGATCAAAATGCTTTATAGGCGGACTGATATTTATAAGGTTCAGATATCAGCCCTCTGTCAGCAGAGGTACTCTTGCATATACAGGCAAGGAATGGCAAGCAGGCAAATGGCGAAAAGCAACTGTCTTCTACAACATCACTATAATGGTTACCCATTTCCCCACCCTGTTTAAGTGTGAGATTGACCCTGAATGAACCATGTCACTGTCCCCTCGAGAGTTGCGCGACGCAGTCAATGGCCAGGGACTGAAATGAGCAATAACCTTGCATCAGATTAACTCTTATCTCTAACTTCAACGCGACAATGAATGTATCCCACCCCTCCCTGCAGGTCAAGGTGTAGCTTAGTCAGCAGTTCCTGCAACTTTAAGCTTCAAGCTTCAAGCTTCAAGTTGCCCTTGCCAGTCTGGTGGCTCCGCTCCGACGTCGTCTGCGATTAGACTCTGACCAGTTCGTCTATGAGGCAAACCTCCATAGACGGACTGGTAAATCTGGGTTTGAATTTGAATAGTGCGCGCTTTGGATTCGTCACATGACGGAAAACCCTGTTCGGGACTTAGACATTGCTTAGATAAGTCTGCTAAGTTATTTGATCATACATTACACTGGCAAGTATCGTTGTTCTATGTAACGTCGCTCGTCGTCTCCAGCAGTGATCAGCTTTCATTCCAACTGCTGCGGGGCAGCCTAACGTTCGAGACGTGCTTTATTTATGAATTCTGCTTCAAATCAACATTTTTTCACTGTGTCTAGTGATCCCAGCTTTCAAGCTCTCCTCGACTCGGAAGGATTCCAGGATATCTCAAGGATGGCCCGAACGTGACAGAGACCCCTCGATGCTTGCCGAGACTGATCTCAATCGCTCCGTGGACTCTAGCTTTGTCGACATTGCCATGGGATCTCCAGCATCAATCCCTACAATGAGTACCAGACGAAACCGGATGTCTACTCATGTTTCAAAATGTATCGTTATTTGATTGGCTACAGGTCACGTTACAGCTCCAAAGCGCGCACGACGGACTGGTCACGAGTCTATTCTGCGATCTCATGCGCGTTTGCCAAATCCCATCTCGTCCTCGTTGACGTTGTCTCTCATAGAATGTGTCTCACTTCTCTGAGTCACTGGTCAAGATTGAAATGACCTCATTCTACATTATCATAGACTGCAGTTGTGAGACGTCACGAAATTTATGTTGAATTCGGATGTCTCACAATTGCCATCGACGAAGGTCGCGTATATAAGGCCTTCGTTTGACCCTCTTGCTTCACTCGTTTTGACCCCCAATTTCATGCACCTTCTGTGGTGTTCGACCGTCCATGAGACGAAGCCAAACCACGAACTTGGTGCGATATAACAAGCCTTGAGCATGCGAATTCGGATGTCTCACAACTGCGATTTCTGTCTGGGGCACCAACTGAAGGCCGTTGCTTATAAAAGGCCGCCGTTTTGCTTTACCCTTCTCTTCTTTACTTGCTTTGACCTCCGACTACCCACCGTGACACTTCCTTTGTGGTATTCGATGGCATGATTCTAATCCGCGAACTTGGTACGAGGGAACCAATCTTCAGGATGCGACTTGAACTTGCTCTCATGGGCTTGGGTTCGAGCGAGAGGAGCGCCTCACTCTCTGTGGCTGTCCTCGGTCCCTCGTTCGTTCGGTGGTACTTCTTGGATCTTCCTGCCTACGTAATGACCTAGTCCGTGTCGATCTCCTAGTCGATCTCCACTTCTCAAGACTCTATTCTGACAATCTCGTTCACCCGGGTTTTTTTTTTAGGAATCCGACCTGCGTCTACATCGACCACTGAATCTATTCACGAACGCGAAGGAAATCACGATCGTCTATTCGCCGAACCGAGCTCTGGGATCGATCTGAACTTGTTGACTTGGGCGTGCAAATATGTTGTTTCCTTCACCACCTACGACCCCGGATTTCAATTCCAATTTTGACTAGAACACTGCCACAGTGTCCAACTCGATCACCATCGATACGCAAGGTCATTGGCTGGCTTCGACTGCACGATCGATCTTCGTCAACACTTTCAGCAATTATCAGGATATGGTTGAACTTTCTTGCCATCGAGTTCTTGCCGTAACTCGTTTGTTGCATTTCGCGCAAGCGAAGCAGTTGAGGTGGTAAGTTCATCATCGGTCGGGCCTCGCTTGCTAAATATAGGTTGTTCAAGACTCGAGAGGGACCCGTGCTGTTGTATAACCTCCTTCGATCCGGTATGTCGCAGATCTGGAAAGGTCAAACTCCTCTTGTTAAATTTCAATGCTTGCGCCTGGTGTGACAGCCGGTGATTACTCATACTTTCTGGAACTCATACACTGGTCGTTATTTCTCAGCCTTCCCAGCCACATCACTAAAACACTTTGCTTCTAGATCTGGGTATCTGTGGTGGTCTCGGGTTCTCCTCAGACCTCAAAGTGCTGTTGTATACTGGACGCAAACAAGGTACGTCGGGGTATTGTGAACGGCCTCTTGGTTATTCACACTACTCCGACATATTTTGGCTTGCCATGCACTTTCCAAGCTTCTCCAACTCGAATGAGACCAAGTTGCTAAAGAACTTAGAACGTAGTATTGAGCGCACTTCGGAGCACTGGTTTTGAAGGATATCTAGCTAGATTAGAGCGGGTGTGTTTTCTACTGCTGCCATTTCAATTTTGTATTCAAAGCAAGCAAGATGGCGTTGAGAAGACATCGAATACTTCGCATCGCTATCGACAATCCATTCCTCGGCATTATCCCCGTTCATTAGAGTCACGTCAGAGAAGTCACGTCACATGTGTGACCATCCAATATTGTAGTGAGTCTGTCGGACTTCGCTTCCAGTGAACGCGCAGCCATGGTGTACCATAATCTCAAGGGTAAGTAGTTCTGAATTATGGTCTGGAATTTTTGAATGAAGCATTTAGACAGCCCTGATCAAAGGAATAAGGGCGTGCAAGGTAGATCTTTCAAATCCACGGTCTTGAAGTCACCTTAGACCCTTGCAGACTGTCGCGGACGAGCGGGCCCTTATCCAGCAGGAATCAGCCGCCATTCGAGCGTCGTTCAGAGAGGAAGATGTGTACGCGCGGCATAACAACATTGCAAAGCTGCTGTACATCCACATGCTTGGGTCGCCCGCCCACTTCGGTCAGATAGAATGTCTGAAACTGGTCGCGAGCCCGCGATTCACAGATAAACGCCTCGGATATCTGGGCATCATGTTACTTTTGGACGAGAATCAAGAGGTTCTCACTCTCGTAACAAACTCGTTGAAGAAGTACGTGTCATATGTCATGATCCGTCATCTCTGAATTTACTCTCGCAGTGATATGAACCACTCAAATATGTATGTCGTTGGTTTGGGACTCTGTACGTTCGCGAACATTGCTTCGGAGGAAATGTCGCGAGATTTGGCAAATGAGATAGAGAAGCTTCTGGGCTCGAGTAACACTTACATTCGCAAAAAGGTGCGCGCACTCCCTATTTGCATCGTGTTTCAAGTTTTGACTGGAACATACTTCAGGCTGCCTTGTGTGCTCTTCGCGTCATCAAGAAGGTTCCTGACCTTACCGATCACTTTATCTCGAAGGCCAAAAATCTTCTCACCGATCGAAACCACGGCGTGCTACTGACAGCAATAACCCTTACTACCGAGATGTGTCAAATCGACGAGAATTGTCTGAATGAATTCCGGAATGTAAGTGCTTCCTGTTGTGCTAGCAAGCTTGTCATCATCCATTATTCACGTGCTTACAGGCTGTACCACTACTTGTTCGTAACCTGAAGGCCTTGGTCACCACTGGATACAGTCCCGAGCACGATGTCTCTGGTATCACAGACCCATTCTTACAGGTCAAAGTCTTGCGATTACTTCGTCTACTTGGCAAGGGCGATGCACGTGCTAGCGAGACCATGAATGATATCCTGGCGCAGGTTGCAACTAACACTGATTCGACCAAGAACGTTGGGAATTCGATATTATATGAAACCGTTCTGACGGTCCTTGAGATCGAAGCAGATTCTGGTTTGCGCGTCATGGCTATTAACATTCTTGGCAAGTTCTTGGGAAATCGGGACAATAATATTCGGTCGGTAACAATTCAATTTCTAAAATGATCTTCGCTCACTTCGCCCAGATATGTGGCCTTGAACACGCTGAACAAAGTGGTTGGAATGGATACCAATGCAGTTCAACGACACAGGAATATCATCCTAGACTGTCTGCGGGACGGAGATATATCCATCCGGCGGCGTGCTCTTGAATTGTCATATGCGCTCATCAATGAGCAGAACGTGCGGATCCTCATTCGCGAGCTGCTTGCTTTCCTTGAGGTAGCGGACGACGAGTTCAAGCTTGGCATGACCACACAAATATCGCTCGCTGCCGAACGATTTGCTCCAAACAAACGGTGGCACATTGACACTGTGCTTAGGGTGCTCAAGTTGGTGAGTGAGTTCTCAACGTCGAAAGTATCTATCCACTCAAGTTCGTGGCAGGCTGGAAACTTTGTCCGCGAGGAGATCTTGTCTGCGTTTATCCGTCTTGTTGCTCATACCCCGGAACTGCAAGCATACACCGCGTCCAAGCTGTATACTGCCCTCCAGGATGACATCTCGCAAGAGTCACTAACATTGGCCGCTCTGTGGATAATCGGTGAATATGGTGATTTACTCTTCGAAGGCGGCGTCGTGGACGAGGACCAGCCCAAGCAAGTCAGTGATCATCTCTGGGTCTGGAATTGAGAATTGATCACTCGCTTCTTTCAGATTACTGACAAGGACCTATTGGATCTACTGCTTACCACCCTCGACTCGCCCTACGCAAACTCCCTTACCCGTCAATTCCTCATGGCAAGTATTACCAAATTAGCCTCCAGACCGACGACAAGTTCGCCACAACAACAGCGAATCGCCGAGGTTCTCGCAAAGTACACCACCAGCCCAGAGTTGGAACTGCAACAACGTGCTGTTGAATTCGCAAGTTTGTTCACCTTGGGCGATTTAAGGAGTGGCGTCCTCGAACGGATGCCGCCTCCAGAGCTCAAAGCTACTGTGATGGGCATCGGTGCGTAGATTTTTCAATTCGACATGATGACTTAATGACGTTCTGACGTTTTCCCAGTCAGTGAAAATAAGCCCGTTGGGTCCACGCAAGGTGGGAAGGACGTTGATCTTCTTGGTGACGAGTTGGCACCGCCAACTCCTGTCGTCAATGGCCAGGCCACGCCCAACAATCAGGACCTCCTCGCAGAGATCTTCGGCAGCAGTCCTGCTGCTCCATCCCCGACACCCGGTCGCACACCTTCCATTTCACCGCAGCCCCAGAAGAGCAGTGTCCAAGATATTCTTGGTTTGTTTGACTCTTCCCCTTCCCCAGCGTCGCCCGTTCCTGCTCCTTCCCCTGCCACATCTGCTTTCGCCACCTTCTCTCCACAACCACAGAGCCAGGCGCCTCCCCGGCCTTCTCCGCAACAACCGCAACAACCTGTGCCAAGGCTAACCGCTTACACTGCCTATGATAAGCAGGAGCTCAAGATTACCCTCACACCTCAAACCTCAGCTGCGCGACCAGGCGTCGTCAATATCATGGCCCGCTTCCAAGTTTCCGGCTCGAATGCTGCTATCGGGCTCAACTTCCAGGCCGCTGTTCCAAAGGTAAGAATTAGGAGATCTTGTCACCATCCCACTGAGCTATCGTACAGTCCCAACAACTGCAGATGCTTCCCATGTCGAATTCCGATGTTAGACCAGGTACCACGGAAACTCAACAAATGCGTGTGATTGCTCCGCCTGGTGTATGTATCCCTTTCTTAATGTTGAAATGGCTTTCTGATTTTTATACAATAGTCCAATATACGACTACGGCT
Source organism: Suillus alpinus (assembly GCA_003316505.1). NCBI lineage: Eukaryota > Fungi > Basidiomycota > Agaricomycetes > Boletales > Suillaceae > Suillus > Suillus alpinus. The sequence continues at coordinate 15,494 of QFEX01000320.1, forward strand.
ACGTGTATCATATACCCTCGCTGGTCAAGCAGTGCAAGACCAGATAGATTTCTCAGGTTTTCCGCCAGGGTTAACAGGTAGTGGTTAGCTTGTGATTAGGATGTACGGTATTCGCTATCTAAGCTGTCGCACTCACTAGGGTCAGTATCTGGAACACACTTGATCTAATGCACACCCGGACAAAGTGAGGATGACACCGGCTACCCTTGACATTTATCACGGCAAGAACAAGAGGCGACACCTTGGATTCAAACTGATTCAACTTTGTCCTGATCATAATGGAACATGATTTGCTCACTATGTTGAATGTCTTGAGACCATGCCAATTGTTGAATCGCCAAGGGATCTTCACATCACACGCGTGAGATTGGAAGTTCAACAAGAGACAGACACGTACCGTCCCTAAGCCACACATCTACTGGAGGAGGAGATCTCTTACGAACAGGGGGATCTCTCAGCAATTCCAAGGTCTTGAGACGAGGACAACGTTTGATGATAGCAATGGCGATGTTTCTTTCAGCTTGTGATCCCTCAAGGTCCCGCTTCACTCCCCAATGGATATGTTCCAGCGACGGGAACAATGCCACCCATCCAGCTAACGCAGCAGTGAAACTAGGGGAGGGCAACTCTTCATTTTGGCCCTTCCAAATAATCGTGAGGGACGCAATGGGCGGCATTGCCCTCTCTGGATCTCCATTGCTTTGGGACAGCAGCCAAGACGCGTGTTCCGTCTTGACTGCTATCGAGGTCACGTAAACTTTGTCTCTGGATACCATTGCGTCGAGACAGTCGTTCAAGGATGTGATGTAACCATCCGCATCTGGGTCGCTGATGGTTATATGTTTCAGAACTTTGAAGGTAGGCTGAAGACGGAGGATGTGCTTGATGTCATTTGGCAATCCAACGAGTGTCCTGAGTTTGGGGAGGGCATTGAGGGTGAGGACCGACTTGTCCTGTGCCTCTTTATCCTCCAAGGAGAGGCCTTTCGTAGTCAGTGAAGTGAGTCCGTTGTGACGTCGCAGAAACTGTGTCAAACATTGGAGCGACAATGAATTGGAGGAAATAACAAATTCTCGAAGGTGGCGAAGGCGGAGCATTGACAGGATATGAGTCCATTTCGGCGCATTGCGAAAGCGAAGGTCGAGTTTTAACGAAGTGATGGAAGAATCATTGAGTGTCCGAATGGTCCATGTGCTCATAAACGGCGCGAAGAAGTAGTCTGTTGAAAGATTGACTGTCTTCAATGTGGTGAGGGAGGGGGTTATTGTGATCCAGTAATTCTCGTCACGTTTGTGACGACGAAACAACTTCCTACAGAATCTGGCAACAGTCTGCGTGGTAATAAGTAAGTCGTACTGGGGATAGAAAACAGAAAACTTACATCCACGGTACTGACCACGCCTTCCAAGCGCAAAGCGCGGGTCAGATCTGTTACTCCTGGAACCCATGCTCTGTCTGTGTGTGCCCCAGTTATGAGCATGTCTTCGCATCCCTTTTGCTTGATGACAATCATTAGATCTATGAGTCCAAAAATGACATGTCTCGAGTATGGCTCCATGCCACGGCCAAAGCGTAAGTGGAGGTTGCGGAACGGCTCCAACTTTGAGATGAGGCGTGTAAGATACCCGAGTTGCGTGTAATTATTGACAGTACAGCAGACGGAATTACATTTCTTCACCCAGAGTGCCAACAAAAGCCCGCGTAATGCAGCTATAGGGGGCTGGCAGATACTGGCGGGTGCGTTCGTAGGGGCATAGACGCCCGCGAAGCGATCGAAGTAGACGGTGAGTGCAGCAAAATGAAGCTGCTTTGAGACTATGCAAAGCACAAGGAGTTCATCATTTGCCAGATTCTTGGATACGAGACATAGGAGCTCGCTTGGAAGGTCAGAAAGACAGTACATCGTCGAGGTCGCGATAGCTACAGACACAGCATGTACAGTGAGCACACAATGCGGACGGCAGCAATTTCAATGCCAGCCATGCTTAAACTCACAGCCACTACACGGAAGTCCCTGTCTTCTATTGCCCACGGCTGCAGACCCCTGTGTGTGGCATATATTTTGGCCGCCATCTACGCTCGATCTAAGTGCGCACGCTCTCAGCTACAGGGAGCTTAGGCGTACTTAACAGTTATGCAAAAGTCAAATAACCAGCCGCCCTAATCAAAGATGTGATCCAGAAATGCAACTATTCTCAGATTGCATCTTGGAGCGGAGCGTCCAACAAAAAGATCACTGGACCCAATACATATACATTGGATTTGCCTACGGGAGACGTTCCCAGACCAATAATATGATATATCTACTCGCGCTACAAGCGCCTTGGGAGGACAGATCCGACACCGATCGCAATCCAAACCATTCCAGCCATCAACCAATACACCATATTTCCACCAAGTAGTTGCTTTTCAATACTCAGCGAATAAGCAGAGTTCGCCAACGCCGGCCCAAAAGCGCGTGTGACGGACACCATAGTTTGTGCAAGCCCATTTGTTGCACCAATTGATGCTCGATTGGGCGCAGATGCATTGATGTACATGAATACAACACCTGTGCAAGTGACACGAAGTAAATATTCATCCCGGTCTGACTGGGTCATCGTCATGCGCACCATATGCAGAATATGAAATTACAAATGCGAGGAGCTGCAAGCCTACCAGGAGGTAGACAAAACAGCTCAGTCCCTGTGCTTTGACTGTGAAACTGATGACTGGGAATAGTGCGAGCATTGGGAAGCAACTGAAAATAGAGAAAAGATATAGATTTCTTCCTCCTAGCCAGTCATGCAAGTGCACAAAGAATAACACTTGGAGCACTCCGTTTAGAATACCAAGCACAGCCAGAATGATGCCAATGGCTGGAGTATCCAGTCCGAGGCCCCCCATTTCAATGGGTGTAGCATAGAATACTGGTTGGACAGCACGAAACGAGATTTCGATCAGAGCAACGGCAGCGTAGGCGCAGGTTGCGATGACTACCCGCGTTACGAGCAAATCGCGGAATGGCAAGGGCTTGACTTTTGATGCAAGGTCAGAAGTCATAGCCCGTGAAACAGTCGTTTCGCTGTCCTGCAGTCCGAGACACTGAGCAAGACTAGTGCTAGGTTGTGTGCTCTGTGGACACGATAAGTTTCCAAGTCAACTACTTGGGAATTGACAAACCTCGCTGAGAAATAAGAACGTAACGCACCACCATACAAGCGCTAGTGTTCCTATCACGCCACAAGGAAGGAAATAAGGATACGCATTTAAGAATTCAAATCTTGCAAAAAAATTCGGGTACCGGACTGTTGGATGTGCAAGAAGTCCACCAATAAGAGGTCTGCAAAGTCAAGATTTCAGTCAACCAAGAATTGAATGACAGGAATGAACGATCACCCCAGAGCAATACCAGCCTGCCAAGCAAAAGGAATATATCCATACGCCTGAGGCATATTAGTGGAGTCTGTGATATCTGCGATCATGCTCTTCATCACCACCACGTTACCATTGAGCGCACCACACAGACAACGACTTGTGTTGTTCAATACAGGATCAATTACTAATGAAAGGCCATGCATACCTTAAAATGACACTCCAAAAAGTTCTCGAGAGTCCAAAAGAGAACATGGAAATAGAGATGCCCGTGAGACCAATCAATAAAATTGGCCTGCGGCCAACAAGATCAGACAAACGGCTCCAGTGAAAAGTGGTCAATGCCTCAGTTGCAAAGAAGAGTGACTGCTACATGGATAAAACATTTATCAGAAAATTCGTCGCGTAGTGACAATTGCGTACCAACAGGCCAACGTAAATTCCAACACGAGCTTCTTCGCCATGGGTGACTCCAATGTCTCGTATCAACTGGACGTCTTTCCGTCATCACTTGTTTGAATGCAATGCAAGCAGGTGCTGACCTGTGGTGCAAATGGCGAGATGACTTGCGAAGTCATTGGTTCTAGGACTTGAAGTGACAGTATTATAGAAAATTGGCGCCACGGGAGAGGCGTCTTGCCTGTCATTGCCGGCTTCTGTTGCAGTTCTACACAGTCATTAGCATGCAGCAGAGGAGTCTCTTCGTCAGCGATTTCAAGGGGCATGATTGCTGTGTGCCTAAGGCTGGCACTTGACAATTTAGCTTAAGTACAAGTCAAGGATAAGTCCTTGGTCGTGGCATTCGTGGGGATATTGGAGATCACTGCTCCCCGTGGACGTCGCTACGCCCTGCCAGGCTGGCAAAAGTGACACACGCCATCATTGTTTGCGTGCAGATCCCGAGTATGGAAGCGTTCCTTGGTACTACAAAAAGCATTTGAACCACCAAAAGAGGTCAACCGACTTGGCACCGCAACTTCAATGCCGGGAGCCTATGTAACATGCTCAGGATAGGACAGTCAGCTTCTACGTTCCCACCCAAATCAGAATAACAAGTTACCGATCAAAATCCGTCTGCCAAACACTGGAGCTCTCTGTGTTTTCAGTGAGTCGTTTTGCACGCAGGAGGTGACAAGACACCAACGCCCATTGACCATACCTGCGATCACACAATGTGCCACGTTGCCTTCAAGGTACCGGTTATCGAGAACGCGGAGTGGACTGCAGCCAATCCACCAGTAACACAAAAACAATTCCAATCTGTGCAAGCCCGTCTGTTGCGCCCACGGACGCTCGGTTAGAGGCCGCCGCGTTGATATACATGAACGTGATGCCTGGCACATCAGATCAGAACTTTATCAATGAGAGAATGACAACAAACTATATGCGAAACCCGTGCCGCTCAGAAGAGTAACCTGTAGTCCCACCAAAAATCATATACTCTGACCAACGACAACAAGATAATCAGAACTTCATACCCACAGATAATGACAGAAGAACGAAAATGTTATGCAAGAAAGCTTCGAAACCAGTCACAAAGCCACTCGGGAAATATGAGCTGACGAAACATTAAGTGTAGCGTATCATTGCGAAGGATATGATATTTACGCTCCCTGTTCTTGTCTTCATTTCGACCGTTGCATATAGTCCACGTATCATGTGAAACGCTTCAAAGTCACGAGTGAGTGCTTCTATACTGAAGATACTCCGCGTCTTGTTGATGGAAACGTAGGAGGGCCAGTACGGAAATTGGTCGAGCCTCTGAGGAGTTATCTGACTGAATTGCAAGTGGAGTTTCTGTCGTTGATGAAGCTGACACAAGTGTCAATGTTAAGTAGAGGATAACCATAGATACGACTTACACACCTTGCAATTGGTAAGTAACAGAATTACTCATCCCAACGCATGGCGGACGGGACCCAATAGGCTCGCCCGTAGTGCTCGTCTTGAGAATCGAGCCAGCAGAGGCCGTCTCGAAGAAGCATATTCTCCAGAGCGGCTCGAGCACGTTCTCTTGTCCATCCTCGACGGTTCTCCAAGATTGCTTCAACAATCCGCCCTCCTTCCACTTGTGCTTCCGCAAGAACCACAGCCTGATCTGCATCGAGTTCCTTAACTACGCTTCTTACCATCTTCCTTCCACCATCAACGTCAAGCACTTCGTATCCGGCACCGAGCGGTTGGAGTGTCTTGATGCTTCTTATGACATCTTCCTCTGTAACACCGCTCTTGACGTTACGTAGGTTGCTGACCATACGTACGAGCTCCCCCATTTCTATCACGCCTCCGTTCCTCTCTCTCGTGCTCACGCACACGTCTACTATCTGAACTCCCAGCTCATACTGCCAATCGCCCATTCCAAGCATCTCTGCCCACCAGCCGCCCTTCCTTGGTCCAGCGAGCGGGTCCACGCCGATTGATGAGCACATTTGCTGGAATGCATGGCGAAATGCTGGATCACTACGAATGGAATCTCTGTGTGTCGTTGCGAAGTGCTTAAGGGCAGTTTGGAATTGGTTTAGTTGTGACTGTAGATGATCGACCTGGGTTTTCGAGAGCTCTGAAGATAGTTCTGCAAAACGCTGTGATACTTGTTCCCTGTCAAAAGCAGCGAGACCAACACCGCGATGCATGTCGGTCGCTTCACTTGAAACTTGGAAGTTAACCCTTCTACGGCCGAGAATGTGTGTCAGCCTGGCGATCACATGATGATGGAGATAAGATACAACTGGCGTCAGTAGCATGGAAGCCGGCCCGGAGTACCGGCCAGTCACTTGGGGCGATGTCAACGCACACGCTTTGTAGCTAGAGACACCTCCATCATGGGGCACCTAATAACGTTGGCTACGTGAGTGTCATATTTGCCGTATCTTCACGTTTATCCATGTCTTTGCAGATGGTGCGTTATAGTGACCTCGATCTCAACTAGCATCTACTACTAAAGCGCTAGATAGTTCCTTGAACCAGTGGGCGTTAGATTTTCAAGTAATGTTCTTCATTATCCGGTCACAAGTGATCACATATTATTAAACTAAGCCTATACGTATTAGGGAAACTATGAACGTATTATCCAAAGCATCGCAGTCGCAAAGGAGCGCGGTGCTACCCTGAGAGTTGGACCAGAGCTGGAAATTCCGTCAGTACTCATGCATTGTTATAGCGCATGTATTTAAGATGCACCACAACACAGTGGATATGGCTGCTACGACCATTTCCTTGAAGGTACAAATACACATATATAAACATGGCACTCCTGACAACATAGCACAGGGGACACCATCCTCCATTCCTGGGAAGTACTGGCCAAGATCTTGGCCAGCGACGATACAATGGGCATTGTTTGTGATATTGGAATGTACGTTTAAAGCATCATCTACCGACTCTATAGATTTCATTCGTAATATGACAGGCCCGTGGTGCACAAGAACGTGATTTACAACTGCCGCATCATCGTACACGACAAGCAGATTCTGCTCATTCGCCCTAAGATGTGGCTCGCCAACGATGGCAACTACCGCGAAATGCGGTACTTTACTCCCTGGTCGAAGCACCGAGAGTGGGAAGATCATTTTCTTCCGAGGATTATTCAAACCGTCACGAAGCAGGTTTGTTATTGAGTTCCTTCAGCCTCATTCATCCGCAACTCTTCTTTCCAGATCAAAGTACCTTTTGGAGACTGTGTTGTGAGCACGGTGGACACCTGCATAGGTGTCGAGCTTTGTGAAGAGCTCTTCACGCCAGCAAGGTACGAGTCCCCATCTCGCCCGAGCACGGCCATTCATATTCTGCTTTAAGTCCGCATATCTTAATGGGACTCGATGGTGTTGAGATATTCACTAATTCTAGTGGGAGCCATCATGAGTTGCGAAAACTTTACACCCGCGTTGAGTTGATAAAGGAGGCAACGCTCAAGGTAATGGGTGTGCCCCACTATCAATTTTGCCAGCTAACTCGTTTTCCAGGGTGGCGGCGTCTACCTCTATGCAAACCAACAAGGCTGTGACGGCGATCGGCTGTATTATGATGGTTGCGCCATGATCGCCTTGAATGGCCACATTGTCGCCCAAGGTTCACAGTTCTCCTTGAACGATGTTGAGGTCGTTACAGCTACGGTCGATATCGAGGATGTGCGTTCACATCGCACATCCCGCAGCCGTGGACTCCAAGCCGCAGGCTCTGAGGTGTTTCATCGGATTGAAGTGCCGTTTGCGCTTTCGAGTGGAAATTTTGGCGAGACAGATGGGGCGATGACCTCAGGCCTTCAGGCCAAGCTTTCGGGAGCAAGGTTCCACACTCCAGAGGAAGAAATAGCGTAGGTCTACTATTCGTGGGCAAATGTTGATGTTGACACTCTCCGCAGACTTGGTCCAGCGTGCTGGCTCTGGGACTACCTCAGGCGCTCCCGCACACAAGGATACTTTGTTCCTCTTAGCGGAGGTATTGATTCCTGCGCCACAGCCGTAATAGTATACTCCATGTGTCGTCTCGTGGCTGAGGCTGCACGCAAGGGAGGTACTGTCGTTTTTCCATCTAGAGTTTGTGTTTTAGCTTACATGATCACTTTCATCAGACAAGCAAGTCATTGCTGATGCAAGACGAATGACCGGAGAGCCCGAAGACTCAGTTTATATTCCTTTGGACCCACACGAATTCTGCAACAAGATCTTCCACACCTGCTACATGGGCACAGAGAACTCTAGCGCAGAAACGAGAAAGAGGGCAAAGGACCTCTCGGCAGCAATTGGAAGGCAGGCGCCCACCTTCCTTCATCGAAACGCTCCACTAAAAATGAATCTAGCTACCATGTAGATTTGAACATGGACACTCTTGTCACCGCTGTCCGCGACCTGTTCGCGTTCATCACTGGTATGCGACCACAGTTCAGAGCCCATGGTGGATCGGGTGCGGAGAATTTGGCGCTGCAGAATATCCAGGCAAGTGCTTTAAATTGGAATCAACATAATCAACATAATAACTGACGATTGCCTGCCAGGCACGGTTGCGGATGCTCCTTGCTTATCTCTTCGCTCAACTGCTTCCTTGGGTGCGAGGCAGACAGGGTGCGCTCCTGGTTCTCGGCAGTGCGAACGTTGATGAAAGGTATATTAACCGGGCTGAGTGGTGACAACCTACTGACTTAAGATCCAGTCTCCGCGGGTATCTCACCAAATATGATTGTTCATCAGGTCGGTCGGTCCCGAAAGAATATCCTGCATGAACTGACATTTATGTCAGCTGATATCAATCCTATCGGTGGCATCAGTAAGACAGACCTCAAGAAGTTCATTGCTTACGCTCGGGATGCATTTGACATTCCGATCTTGACCGAGTGAGTGTAAAGCCGGGTTATGATCGACACGCATTCCTGATGTCCTTCGCTACAGGTTTTTGAGCGCCGTCCCGACCGCAGAGCTAGAACCAATTTTAGAGACATACGTCCAAGCGGATGAGGTGAAAATTCTCTCGAAAATATTCTCTCAATGGCGCTGATCAACTTGATAGGCGGACATGGGCATGACGTATGATGAGCTGTCGGTTTTTGGTCGTTTCCGCAAAGTGGAGAAATGTGGACCATATGGCATGTTCACGAAGCTGGTGCACGAGTGGGGATCATTCCTATCTCCCGTTCAAGTATGTTTTCGTTTGAGAATAAATGTAATCCGCTGGATACGCCTTCTAGATCGCAGAGAAAGTCAAACATTTCTTCTTTGAATATGCGCGCAACCGTCATAAGATGACAACTCTGACACCGTCATACCACGCTGTGAGTGTGTTTTTCTTCACAGGCTGATACGAGACTGACCATGTCATAGGAATCCTACAGCCCAGATGACAACAGTATGTTTCGCTCAAAACTTCACGTCACAAGTTGCCTGGACTGACTTTGTCGCACAGGATTTGATCTCCGTCCTTTCCTCTATCCCTCGAGGTTCCCGTGGCAATTTAAGAAAATAGATGAAGTAGCTGCAGTCCTGCCCGATCGTTCCAACCCGACTGCAGATAAGACCAAGACTGACTGAATAACGTAGAGATCAGTTCAGTGTAGACGACATATGGCTCTAAGCCACAATGAAACGATACTTTGAATTCCAATATGGCGGATATCATGCGAGTACAGTACAGTGCGATGGAAAGGAAACCAGTAGGAAAGAAATGATAATGTTAGTCAGATTATGTCCGCAAGAAACGTGATAGCGTGCTTTGAACCGTTATCTTCTTCATGATCGTCGGTTCGGGAGCTTAGGGAAGAGTATGCGTCATTGTGATCAGCACAGTTTAAAGAAGCACTTACGATCAGTTATGCCTTCGTCTTTGACTTTGCGCTTGATGCTATCCATGACTTCGCTGATAGCAGAACGATCGAAGTCTCCTCGAGCTTTCATCAAGCCTTCCACGAATGGTATACATGGCCCGTGCACCTTCGCGAAGGCCCAAAACGACAGGAAAACCATGCTTTTAGACGCTTCTAACATCGCTAAAACCATCTCTACGACCTCAAAGTAAGGCTCGAGCTCTTTGGCGGGTTTGAACCCGCTGAAGAACGAGAATACAGTACTGATGTCTTCTTTGATGCGCTCCGTTGCTGCTGCTGTGCGTAATTTTGGGCAGTTGGCGAGTGCGGTAAGGTAAGTAACCAGGAAGGCGTCGAGCAGATACTCGACAAGAAGCTCGAGGAGCGATGGGTTGATATAGGATTGATCGGCCATGTAATCTCGCATCGTAAGAACGATCTGTTCCATGATACCGTCGTACCATGGTGGCTGGAAAAGTTGCTTCGTCGCGGGTTTCAAGTCATTGAGGATAATATCAATAAATGTTTGAATGCATTTCTTCGCAACATCCAGGTTTCCATCAATGGCGTCATTGAGCTTCTCGTTGATAGGTGTTCGGTACCTCTCTGATACAAGGGGCTCGAGTCGTCCCAAAAGCGCCTCAGTATTGTCGGCGGACTTGATCTGGTCGTTGGCAAGTGCAATGCAATACTCCGCCAGCCCCCCGACAACCTCCTCCGGTTTCTCCGTCTGTTTCTTCAGCTCTGCCTCAACGACCTTGGTCCATTGGTCCTGTATGGTCCTCATAACTCGATTCACCTCACCCACCACGCGAGCAAGGATAGCTCCTTGTCCACTTTCTGTCGCTGCATC
>QFEX01000320.1:30599-45153 GCA_003316505.1 Suillus alpinus
GAAAGTCGGAAAGGAGCAGGAGCTCAAGAGTGTTACTATTCACTGATCGCGTCATAGTCTAAAAATGCTTTTGAAGAAACGTTACTACCGAGGTCGTTCTTTCCTTTGTACAATAGTAATCAATGCATTGTTGCGCTGTCGAGTGCCAATGGTGGCTGAGTGGTGTATAGGTATAATTCTAGAACATATTACCTAGATAACTCATCTAGGATGTGGGAGAGTGTAATTGCTGATACTCGCTTCTCATGAAGGCCCACCACTGCGGCCCATACATGTAATATATTGCACCAAATGCCGCACCACCAAGATGAGCATAATGATCAAACATCCTGAAAGGCACCACCAAGATTAGCAATGCTCTGATGAGTACATATGCGTACCCACCTCCAGCCGCGTAAGATGCCGATCATGTCAAGCATGACGAGACCACCAACTCCCGCCTGAATAGGTATCGAAACGAAAGGAGGGAAAATGAGGCTGACTTGGGCGTCCGGAAAGGCTAATGCGCTAACTGTCACAGCTGCATAAATGGCACCGGACGCGCCTAACGATGGTAAAATCTCCCGCGGAGCAGCAGTTGCGGCCTTTGCAGTTGTGCTAGATATTGCAGCTGCCGCTGGGGAGTTCTTTATGACCGCAGAAGCGGTGTACTGGTTGATAAGGCGAGGGAAGAGAACTTTGCAAGCAGCAACGTGGCTGACCAAACCAGAGAATAGTCCAGCTTTGAAAGATGAGTAATCAAACAGCGGAGACTGATACAAGCGTCCTACCGGAGATAAAGAAGGCAAGGAAATGCCACTTGGCAGTGGCTTCCTGTTGACGTTCACCATGTTTTAGTTGCTCCAGGGTAAAATAGTGCGTAGCGGCCGAGCCTTATAAACGGAAGAAGTCAGAATGGTCCTCTAAAACGTTATCTAGCGTACCGAAACTAGCTAGGGCCATTGAATTTGCCAACAAGTGGATGAAAGATTTATGACTAAACATGCTCGTTAGCAGAGTGTACGAGCGTCCCGACAACGGGTGGTGAGTGAAAGATCGGGTCATGAACGGCGCGAGTCGTGGTATCTTCCACATGAGATATATAGCCGTGTTGACGCCACAAATCAACCAGCACAATCTTCTGCCCTCGGGGGCATCAAGGTATGACTGTGCAGCTTGAACGTAGACAGAGAGAACGATGTTGCGCAACGCAAGAGGCCATTCCGCCAGCGTATCCTTGAGTTGGTTTACTTGTGTTTGCAGATACTGAAGAGAATAAAATATATCATGAAGAACTTCGAAAAAGAGTGTGAAACACACCTTGCCCAGCTCTAGGTACTGAGCCTTTCTCATCTCCTCAGTAGTTGGGGGGCGCAGAGCCCACATGTGAGAGACAGACACGAGGCGTTTTGACCAGTATTCGGTGTCAATTTCAGTTTGACTTGCGGCTATCGAATACGCGAGTAAAGATCCACCGATAAAAAACTAAGAAGCCATAAGCCAGCTAAAGCATGGACAAATGAAATGAATGAAGCTTGCTAACCAGAACTTGATTCCGTATTGTCGGCCGGGGAAATCGAGAGCTGAAAGACTCTACTTCAGTTGAACGGACAACCTGGTCACGAAAAGTCGGCAGTATGCTCTGGAATGACTTTCCCGAAGTAAACCGCCCTATCCTTGGAAAGTTACGTGGCAAAGAGTGGACAACAGAGCGACTCGAAGGATGAATGCATGACCGCAAACAACGAGATGTGTTCAGGATGTTGGTAGTACGAAACATGGCACTTCCGTGTACATGCGTGTTGGGTTTGCCGACAGAAGATGTCTTTGCCAAATCGGGCGACGCGTATCATCTTCCGTTTTCGCTCTAGGCTAGTACCTACTGACATGGCATTATATATGTGGATCTAGCAGGTAAACATACCAAGCGTTTGGCAAGTCGTCTCGGGCATCTGGCCCATGTCACAGAGGGGAAACAGCTTATGTTCTACTACATTTCGTTCTTGCGGCCACCTCCCACCCAAGCCGCCTTATCTGGCGAACCCATCCACATCACCCCTCAAATCGCCAACGATCTACGGACAGAATATTACACAGATGTCCAAGATATATTCTATTCGTGGTCCTTGCATTCGCCCACGCCAAGCTCGTCAGTAATAACAAAGCCTGTGAAGCTGACGAGCTGGAGGGCATCCACGATGTACAAGGAGATACCCGTCCCTCCCCCTCGAAATGCCCGTAATGGAGAGTACTGGCGCCTTATCCTTAGCTCTGGCACATCACGCAAAGATCAGGTACTTTCCCTGAACGATGAAAATCTGGGGCACCGGCCATTCCCTGTCCTCTCCGATCCTATATTTTTCTCCACTCGCCCAAGCAAGGCTGTAAAGCAGGAGCGGATTCAAAGATCATATGCTTTAACCGCGACCAATAGAGACCACCCTACGATATTTCACATTATTGAACAAACCTCTTTTGATCTTGACAAGGCAAGTCACCCACCTTCCCTTGCTGCAAGCAGCTTAGACGAAGTTCCACCAGAAAATATGGGACAGCGGTATTGGACTTAGCTCCTGGTTAGTGCAACTTCACTCCGGGATGGTTGCCAACACCGCCCTGGTTTCAAAGGTGAAGAACGCACTCTTCGCCTCCAAGTGTGATGTTCTCGAGCTAGGTGAGAACTTTCAGCGAGCTAGTATTTCTCGCAGTGCTCAACCTTGAGTAGGCGCAGGGACGGGCATAGTGGCTATCGCTCTTGGCATTTTGCGAGGCTTGCTTAATTCACCTGGGTCATCAGGAAAAATCATAACCACCGATTTACGTGAGCAGCATGTGGCAGCCCAACAAATAAATCACTAATTGTGGTGCTCAGCCTCTGCTTTGCCGCTATTACAGAGCAATATTAGCTCAAGTCAATCTCTCTACCACCCTGGGAACGCACCGGAGGGCGCTGTTCTCGACTGGGATGAACTTAACATGTCCACCCAGGTGGCATCGTTTGTCGGTGGCATCGACGTGATCGTGTGAGTGCGTATCAACCTGCATAGGCGAATATTTCGAGCTTCCATATTAGGATGGCAGATGTCACATACAACACTACATCGTTTCCTGCACTCATCGGAACACTGTCCTGGCTTATCGGGTTTTCAATGAATGTCGCACCAACAAAACCTCCACTGATCATCCTTGGATACAAGGAGCGAGATGTTGCAGAACGTACTCTTTGGGAAATGGCAGAGAAAATCGGCATACGTTTTGAGGAGGTCGCTCAGATTCCTGGAGCGGAGGGCACACCTATTGAGGTTTGGGTGGGGACAGTGCTAGTGGTTACACAGTAAGACTACGATGTAGAAGCGCATAATCGGGAGCGAGATCCACAAAGTGTTGACTTGTTGAGGTACAAAACACTCTTGCGAACAAGTACAGAAGGCTACGATTAACAGAGAAAAATGAAATACGGGAGATGCGGGGTATGTAGTACTGTGGTGTTGGTATACTTTGGGTTCCAGATATTAGATCTGTCAAAGTGGCGGAAGTGGCCTTCGACAGTGGGGACAAATATTCTAAAGAGATCGATTAATACGCAGTCTCATTCGTTTATGTAGACCGTTACCTTGATAGCAAGCCACTAGTTGATGGAGGAGATTAGCATAGAGAATCCGACAGAGAGCAATAAACGTACCTTCTCCAGGCACTCCGTATGCTGCTCAACAATATGAGCGTGCCGTTTGCATATAAATGATATCAAGAACGCACAAATAGATGCTGGCAAGGTGCCAGACTGTAGCTTCGCCTTGCTCCGACCTTTCGCAGCAATCCACCAGTAACCTGCTCTAGCTGCTTCTCATCGTCGGTATGAATAGCCTCCATGCAAATAGCGCAGTCCCCGAGAGATTCGTCAGGTGCTTCTGGATCAGCGGCAGAAAGCGGTAATGCTGGATGATAGTCGTGCACTTGCGTATGAGCGAACTGCAAATGTCAGCAAAAAAATATTTGTACGACTGAAAAACGCAACCTACTCGTTTCGGAAGGAAGAACGCCGGTCCGAAACGCTGCTGAAGCAGTATAACGGCGACTTGGAGGAAGATGAACATTGCAAGATACCACATCCAGCCTAGTAAAGTATAAGTCAAATGGGTTGATTCATGACTCTGTACCTACGGCGAGGCTCGACATCGAGCACATTCTTTGGGCATGTCAAGAAGTCTGATAATATGAATATGTTGGACATAAATCGACAACAGACGCACTGGTACTCACAAAGAGCATGGAAAAGTCGGCAGAGTGATGTGCCAATCAGGTACTCAGCGGTCAGTGCACTGCTCCTGCCTTTCTTCACCGATCGAACAATCTGTGGCAGCCAGAAAAGGGAGTACATGCTCGCCACAAATACCAGCGCTAGTGAAGGAGTCACGATGACTCGAACAATGAATGTTAGGAAGAAAAACATTCCAAGCCCTGGAAGAACGTCAGAAGTGAATACGACAACACCTGAATACCTACATATCCGGGCTTGGGGATCAGAGCGAATGTGCTGAAACAATAAACTTAAGAATGTCGGGCCAGTAGATCGAGGAGGGGCTGTTGTTGGTGTGGGTACACCCTGAGAAGGCAGTGACGGTTCCTGTTGTACTGGCCTTGGAGGGGGTGGAGCCACTGCATCCTCTGGAGCTTGAACTTGGTTAATAAGAATGGCATGTTGCTGAGAAGCCATCTCAGTCCGCATAGCCCATCGAACAGTGAAGGATCACTCACAGATTCAAAAGCAAAAAGCACACAGGCAACAAATGCTGGAGCCACAAGCGACAAGGAAGGACGCCCATTAGCAATGATGGCAAAAGTAATATGCCCGGCAAATGAGACGGAGTCCACGATAGATTGTGTAAGGAACGTCCATAGGGACACACGAGACAATCCAGCAGGAGTACGGCTTCGGTCAACTTGACGAGAGAGTAGTAGTAGCTGCACCAGGTACACAAAAGCTGAGATTCCGGCATCTGTCCAAAAACACGAATCAATAAACTGACTGAGTCCAGATTGAATATCCTAACATGTTGCAACTTTCCGGAAGAACAACTGAGACCTTGGGACACAAACACTCAGTTAGGTCACTAAACAGGAAACATTGAATATTGAAGCCATACCTTAATCCTTCCGTGTCATGCAGGTTGTATAAAATGCCGCATTCTCGACTCAAAAGCACACCATTAAGCTTAAGAGGAGGACGTTTCACTGTCCACCTCCCCGTTGGCTTCTGTAATTCGTCTTCAAGGTCTTCCATATCCTTTACGGGTATCTCAGATGGCGAAATTTGCGCGTAAACGCTGAATCCACAACCTCCTTGCGACTCCCCATCTACAAGCACGTTAGAAATGTGACAGACACGGAAAGTAAATTGAGCATACTGGTCAATTCCTGGTCGATAACACCTGCATCAATCATGTCTTTCACCTTGTTAATTCTAGACATCAATTCAGGTTCTATTGTCCGAGCGGTATCATTCTGGAAAGCTTCCGGGACGAAGGTGGGCATGTAGCGGATGTCTATATGTCGACTAATACAACATCAGTTTCTGTCGATTGGGCGCCATAGCTAAGGACGCACCCGGTGGGTTCAGCAAAGCCATATATAGACCCATTTGCGAGGAAGTGCACGCCTTCAAAATCCAGCTTCATGTCATCGGAGCTGGCGGGATGACGGACGTCAATTCTGCCCTGTGGGGAATTCAGTTTTCGTGAAATGAAGTAATGAAAGCAACCCACATGAACCATGGCGATCTTCTCAGTAACACCTTTCACACTGACTGGAGCTCGATCCATTATACTCCATGAAATTTTGTCCGAACCAGTCCAGTTCCAAGAACCGAAGTGACTGACGAGCTCTGTCATGTTAGTGTCACCCATGAACGTCTCAGCGTGTGCTCTCCATGGAAAGGTTGCAGATGCAAGGCTGGGAGGGGTGATATTGAAGAAGTCGATCTCGCCGTGCGCAAATCCGGTCACGTTCGGAAAGTAAGATGCCCACTGTGGGTTGAGACGAGACCCAAAGGACATGAATGACCCTACAAGAGGGGTGACGGCGGCATTCCTGTCTGGCTGCGCTTCCTCAGCATTCATCAGCAGCCAGAAGCAACTGAGCACGCACCATTGTAAAGTTAGATTCTGTCCCATTCAGCCAAGCAGTGAAGTTTGACAGCTGGTAGTTGAGGGATTGAAGGGCATCCTGGTAATGATTTCGAGCAAGAAATTCGTCTCCAGTGTGATTCGTGAGTATGAAGAGCATAAATATTAGGAACAGAAATGATGGAACAGAGCTCCTCTGCTGTGGTATTCTCGCTGGCTGCCCATCATTTTCGTCGTTGCGGTCCATAGATGTCGGTGGTACACATCCAAGACTCGTCAAATCGTTGGTCACGGAACCTTCGGAAGCGCTGCAGTGCTATTGATCACGTGCTACATGCAGTAACACTTTAGCCTAAGCCGCGATGAAGACAGCACCAGACAGCAAACGGTGGACCCATTTTCACTCAGCACTACAGCTTGCGATATCACGCTCAGCACACAAATGGACGCGGGTATCAATGTCGCTCATATTAACGCGTGGTTTAGACTAATGGTCGCGTAGATACGAAGATTTCCAGGAATGCTTCACGCTCTGGTGCAAGGAAGAGCCACACGGTGCAGAGGGTATCTTTAACACTGTCTCGAGACATATGGAGGACCAAATACACGTGAGTTTCATGTCTGAGCGTCATGAAATGCACAATTTCTGAGACGGCCTCTTAGCAAAGTTGCGAGAATCTGTTTAAGGAGTTTAATGTGAGGGATAGTATCAACATTCTTCATGCCGTCGTCTCTGAAGCGAGAGCTCAAAAACAACGTGGAGAAATACATGGCAAGGATGTCTGGAGAGAAAACCTCGCACCACGTGCTGCTGTTCGTGCACGTACTGTCCGGGTGATGGGATCTGAAGTAGAGCAATTACGAGCAGAACTACAGGCTGTGAGTACTTCTCAAATGCTATTATCTAAAAGACTTCCTGACTTCATGACAGCTCGAGGAAGAGAATGCTGTTCTGTATGCCCAATGTGAGGATAACGACCAGAAGCAGCGTGCTGCAGACGCTAAGACAGCGGAGCTATTGGATATCCTTGATGATGTGCGTGATTTTTCATTGGGATTGTTTGGTGATTCTAAGGAATGCTAGGTTTACGCAAAGTGGAGTCAGCTCCCGCAGGATGAAATAGGTGTATGGGCTCTTGAATCAGCGGAGAACGTCGGCTTCGCACAACCACCATAGATTGATGCAGGCACGCCGTGGTTTGAGTTGGGGGTGATGCTGACAGTCCGCTCAGGTTTGCTTTTTGGTTGAGGGTTACCATTGTACGAACTTTCGACAGCCTACTAGCACTAGCAAGAATATTGTATGCTATTAACATGGATCTCGGAAGCTCCTCATTAACATGATGTGTGCACCCACAAGCGATACCATTTAGATGATACCCAAGTCATGCGAAGAATGATACTAAAGCTTATGTCGCTCCAAGCTACGGGGACTTCCTTCATGGACGATCACGCGGTGGATTCCTTCTCAATTTCATGTTGTGCTCCTGTACTGATAGAATAGCTCAGGTATGAGGTCGACCGGTTTCAGCTGATCGGCCAAGGGTCATTCGACAGAGTTTACGCTGGATCTTGGCGTGATAGACTCAGTCCGAGTGGTCGTCATCAAGGTTCTCAACGGTTTCACCCTAGCTTCGACATCCAGAAGACACGTCGTGTTCACAACAACGGTTCGAGTATGCTGAGAAGATTCAAATTTAGCGTCAACCGCCACGAGAACGTTTCACTTGCTTATGACAGTATGGTTTGTACACCGAGAACGTATCTCGGTCAAAAAAACATTGTCGATTTCCTAATTTGTATGTGGCTGTGCCCAGAAGAGATCATCTCAGAATGAAAGTCACAACTACCATCACTAAAAACACCGATAAGAAGCCCTCCACATTTCATCGATTTGTTGTCATTTTACTATATTATATATAGCTATATGGGAGGATATATGGGTGGTGTCACAGGTCGAAATGATTCATCGTTCCAGTTATACATGACCGACTTCAATCCCTCGGCTGTGGCACGTGGCATTAGCAAGGTAATCAGCAAACCTACGGTATCCGTATGTTTCCGGCCGGACATGCAGGTGACGAAATACCTCGCTTTCGTACGGTGTCCCACGACAAAGTTTACGATGTCTGTGATATCGTACCGGACGAGGAGAAGATGGTGATCATCACCCGACCAACAATTGAGTCTGTGAGTGTACTTCTGTCTGTCCGGCTCACGGGGTTAATTATCTCACTGAACATATCAGGAGTGGAAAATGCAGGTGGACATTTTTGAAATGCAGTCCATGTCTTAATGCAGTTATAAGTGTTTACGCAAATATTTAGAGAACATTGACAAGGTTTCCCGCCAATAATATCTGTTGTTGGGCACATTGATGCACAAATCTTGATCATCATCCACTCATCTGCCGCCGCTCGCAACGTATACCGAACACTTATGGATGCAAGGCCAACCAAACGCACCTCCCCCCATGACAAAAAAAGCATTTCTATAAGTTGAGTGGGTCCAAAAACCGACCAAGCTACCCCGACCAGTCATCTCGTAGTCTCCACGAACGATGCTGAATAAGCCGCATGATAAGACATCACACCGTACGGTCTGCAGGTGACGTGTCAGACATAGAAATCCACACCAAAGCCCCAGAGCCGTGCACGTGCCGGTCGATATGCCAGAGATGGAGATGCATGCGCGTGGCGAGGATCGCAAGGATAAAGACCTCCAAACTGTGTGGGGGTGTTGTCAGTAGGGATTCGCAACAGAAGTTGGAGGTGCATACTCTTCGAAAACGGAGTAGTATGCGGACTGGGGGTGCGGAATATCAACGACTCAATCATATTGAAGGGTGTTGGGGGGTTTACGCACATCAGAAAATAGGATTGGCACAAGGATGTTCACGGCCGAGAGAACTTTCAGAACAATAATCATCACTGATGAGCACGGATATATATATAAATCCGGACTCACACAGACTGCATACATAGTAGAATATGTTATGCTTCACCAGGACGGCGTGAAGAGGGCCCTTGGCCGACCGCCAGCTCTTTATCGCACATATGAGTGAGAGAGAGGCCAGTCCTGGGGATAGCGTCAGTCAGCACTCGTTTGTAATGTACGCTCCAAGTTCCCAGTGACATACCCAGTTGCAACATAAATATCAGAAGAAACGGCATGAAGAATTGGACGCTACGCGAGCTCCGGTAGCAACCTGTGATACCTGGGATCGTGCTAGTCGTAACTATCAAAGTGGAGTGAATATGTGCCAATAGTAGTGGGGGAAGGTGAGAGTACAAACCATTGGAGGTGGCAATAGCGGAAAACCAAATGCTGTTGAATGATACGAAGATAGCCTGACTGATCCATCAACCATGAGCTCTGGTGTGGTGAGGGGACGGGACTGACAAAGAGGGTCGACGACATGACTACGATTATGATTCTATTTTTGTTCCAGAGTGCATACGTTCTGAGAACAAAAAAAACTGGATGAATCGGATCAGGGGCACGTATATATCGCGGGGTAAGGAGAGATACATTCAGAGCAAGTGACTGATATCACTCCGAAGCCTGTGAAGGCAAAGAGCAGTGCTCAGCAAGGACGCGCATGCAGCATGTACCGTGCACGTACCTGAGTAGATATTGATCAATATCCGGCATTTCTGGCAGAGTTGTGCAGTGAGCACCCTTCATCAGTCGGTAAGTTTGCTGCATGTTTACATACATCTGAGTTCTCGTTCGGAGCAAAGTTCACTGAAGCACAGCATGTCAATTCATTATCGGGGGATGTATGCTGGAACTGAACGCACAATATAGGTTTGTGGTCATGAGAAAAAAAGGGACATATCGCGTAATGATATGAAGGGCTTTTACTTTGGTCCAGCGCGACCGAAGCAGGAATGTCCACTTTGAACAGTAAGTTATCGATGTAAAAACCGAGGCGTATCACAGAAGAAGTGTATTACTTACCTCTTCGTGAAGTGTACAAACATAATCGTAGGTCTGGATAAATAAGTTTCACGGCGGTACTACGGGAATAGATTGGGACAAGCCTACCCAGAATGTAGCCATCGCGGCTGAGATGTCACGTTAGAACGAGGAAGAGGCAGTTCAGACAGTACGCACTGTATAGGTACTGGTAGAATATGGTATACTGTTATTATGTTGCCATAGTATTGAGAAAGTGGCGCACCGCTAAGTAATGCAGACTCGTGGCCGCTGCGACATAGTCAGCCGAATACTCCATCTGCAGTCGTTCGAGAGGTGAAAAAAGGGTTAAGTTGACAGAGTCACAGGCTGGACTGACAGAATCATATATAAGATCCGATGATGTTTCATCACATCATCAGATATGATTAGCGCTAATTAGCAAGGTGCCTGTAAATTAGGATGCACCAAATTTACCGTACACTAGAGGCTATGAGGGCTCAGCGAGGGCGGTCATGCTGCATCATGGCCGGAGCGCAGTTTCCACCAAAAAAATTAATCGAGGTCAAAACGGCGATACCCGCTATTGCTAGTACCGAGAAAAAAGATGTTCACTCAAGTACTTAGCAGCAACTGGTTTCGATCCAGTGACCTCAGGGTTATGAGCCCTGCACGCTTCCACTGCGTCATGCTGCTGACAATCAACTTAAGGCTATTGACACACTTGATCCTTTTTCGACAAAATTAGCTTCTCCCCTTTCAATCTCTCCATAACACCATGAGCACCGAGCGGAAGGCAGCACCAAATGCATTATGGGCATATCTTCTCCAGAAGGATCTCCCGGCGTCCAACGACTTTGCCGCTACACCCATGATTCCTGCAGTAGCACCAGTTGATAGGACCAACACCTCCATGCGAATGCTCATTCACGACATGCAGGCGACCCTCGAAAAGTTCTCCACGAGAGTCGACACTTTGCTCACTAACGTCAAGGACGTCAAGAGCGAAGCGGTAAACTTTAACCGGATATCAGAGAATGAACGTGAACGCGTGCTCGACGAGATCTCGAATAGCTGTAAGTGTGCATTTGGATTATATGCTTTGGCAAACCATTTGAAACGTCTTTAAAACGAAAACGAGACGATTTAATCACTCCTTCTAGCAAAGAAAGTGCAAACCGAGTTGAAGGCTTGCATCGGTGTACCATCACAAGCATCAGCTCTCGATTTGGTCCAGAAATCACAATCTTCAGCGGAAAACAGCATACAAGCACTGGACAAGCGCATAGATGCGATTCAAACGGTATTTAATGTTTTGCTACCATGCCCGCTTTCTCTCTAATACACTCAACTGACAAACCGTGATTTACCAGCTCATTCAATACCAGAATCATGCTATGCAAGCTATACAGGATCAGCAGCATTCAATACTAACTGCGGTACTCCCCCTTCTTCCACTTACACAAGCCTTTCCGTTACATTTAGATCAGCTCAAAACCTCTATAGTCGATAACGTCTCATCCAGCATGTCAAGTCTGAGCCGCGATATCAACAGCATGAAGTCCACTTTATCCAGTCTATCCGCTCCTTCTGACACCATACGAGGTGTTTCCCAACCAGCTCTGGCATTTACACCCTCTCGTTCTGAGACCCATTCCACCCGCAAGCGCTCCAATTCTTGGTTAGATCGAGACGATACAGTTCCAGGGCGTTCCCAAACCAATCGATCACACTCTTTTGCCCCAGTGCATAGCCCTCGCATAGTTCATCATAAGAAACCACGATTGGATAGCGTATTACCAACTGGCTCTCCTCAGCTCATGAGACAAACGTCTCACACGGCGAATTCCCCGGAAAAATACGTTCTTGATTTGCGCAAATCCTTAAATGCCGATGGGTTGGCTTCTCCCGCTCGTGGCTCCGTGACCAACAACCGCTACCCTGCAGCTCCAAGGCCCAAACAATCCACGAGGACGCCTCTCGCTGACATATTGCCTCCTGCTCTAGTCAATCACGCCACTGCGGCTCCAAAACCTGTCAACTTTGTCCCACCAACTGCCAACGAGAAATATGGGAAGAAGACACCGGAATCACCACTTCAAGTTCTACCCATCCCTCCGCAGCCGATCTCGAAGGCTATCAAGTTGGAAGAAGTTCTTCGCTCGCCCTTGAGATGTTATATCTCCATTCCGCCGTCACCACTATCATCTTTGTCTCCGTCTCCGACCCCAGTCCCAGCCCAGTCCGTTTTGAAAACTCAGGTTGAGCATGCTACAGGTGGAATAGCACGACGCCAAGTCACATTCGCTGCGTCGTCTCAGGTATTCACCTCGTCCACCCTTCCTGGTCCTGCAGTACCGTCATTACCTACGCTTGATTCCATGTCCGCATCAATGAGTTTGCGTGATCGACGCGCACAAATGTCTATGGTGAGTACTAGTACATGTTCACGGGACGGTTGGCTCAACTATGTGCTTCCAAGCTCGGACGTACTGCTTCCAGTGCAAAGCGCTTCATCCCTCTGGGTTCCTCCTCCGATGAAGAAGGCTGAAACCCGCATACATTTACTCTTCTCTTTTTGCTGCTTAATTCCCATTATCACCACTTGTAGATAAGATAAAAAGATGTCCAACGATAGTCAAATCTGCTCAAGAGGGCTCATCTTCGAATCATATGTCTTTGACTTGTTCCTCCAGCCAATCCCACAGCGCCTTGCCGAGTTGAGCGTCTTGAGTTTCCTGCCTAGGCGACCTGACGCGAGCCCACGGCACGAGATACTAGAGATATTTCAGCACCACAACATCACATGAGTTCCATCTCGAGATTCACCTTGCCATTCAAGCTAGCAGCTTCTGGGGATGTAGCAGCATACAGCTGCGTAAGGGCGCCTTGAGACGTTTCATACAGTACCACATTGGTCTGACAACCCCATTAGCATTAAAAATTACTCGAGGACTCGGTGAATTACTATAATCTGCTTGACAATACTTGGAAGTTGACGCTCAACGTGACGCTGCAGGTCCGATTTGATATTGCCAGGATTCAGCGCCGTCGAAATAATACCCTGGTCTCCGTATCGCTTCGCCACTTCAAGAGCAAGCACAACATTCCCCTGTATCATGGTCAACTTCATTCCACAACGAGAATGGAAATGCCTTACGAATTTGCTTTGGTTGTAAAGGCCGGCCCTTGAGCATTTCTTTCGAGCCGGGCCATCTTTGAAGGTGTTAAAATCGAGACCCCCAAATAAATGGGCGCAGGAAGCGACATTGACTACGCGGACTTTTCCTTCGAGAGTGGCTTTAGCCGTCGAGGTTAGAATGGGGAGCAGGAGCTTTGTGAAGTAGTAGTGGCCTGAAAGGTATTAGCCCCTGGTCATCTCAATACCATCGTCAAGTTTCTCACCAAGGACGTTCGTTCCAAATTGGAGGTCATAGCCGTCTGCAGTCACCAGCTCGATCGGCGACGCCATAACACCACTCGTGATGTTCAGTACCATGGATTGCGTCGAGGTAAAAAGTTAACTTACGCGTTATTTATAAGGATATGGAGCTGTGTCTCTTTGCTGTCAAATAGCTCAATTCGAAGCTGGTAAATTCTTGAACAGCGCATCTCTTACCTCAGGAACTCTTCAGCAGATGCCTTGATTGCGTTCAGGTTTGCAAGGTCAAGTTTCAAGAATATTGCCTCATTTCCAGTCTCCTGCTTCAGTTGACGAATAGCCTCCTCTGAAGAAGCCTGGTTGCGAGCCGCAATATAAACTTTTGCGCCATGTGCAAGTAGAGCCTTGACGTCCACGTCAACCCAAATGCTCAGTTTCGATTATGAGGAAAAAAACAATTCACCTTCGAAGTCTCCTTTCCGATACCCGTGTTGGCACCGGTCACGATAACTACTTTTCCTGTCAGGTCTGGAATTTGGTCTACAGAATAAGTGGTCTTTGGAGGCGCTGCGTCGATGAGATAAGATATAACATTGCCCATTGCTGCCTCTGGGAAAAAAATCTCGTCACGGTGGAACGGGAGTAGGTCACTGACTGGCAAGTGGCTATTTATCCCTATCCAAGACCCTAACCCCAGTGTGGGGTTGCTGCCATGGATATTAGTTCTCATTACCTCGTCCTTATGTACAGACATCGTTACATGGGCTCTCATTTTGATTCAAAGATACCACAAAGATTAACGAATATGAGTGAGAATTCGATCTGCAAAAGTTCACCACGCAGTCGCCGTGCAATAGCGAGGTCGTTGGGTTGAATACTCACACGCTTGTGCATGGATTGCAGCCAAGTCAGAACCGGAGGCAAGTTGGTGACCGTCTGCGACAGAAACATAGGCGAATTCGGTGGGGCCTGATTCAACATGCTTTGACCTTAATAATAGTCCTGACGAACGAAGCACAATGTTGGAAGGGAAACTGGTCGACTTTGGTTCGTACACTTGGATGTGCGTGTGAGTTCACTATGGAAAAGTCGAGATGATGTCCATCGATGCTACACAACTTACAATTCAACTCTCCTCAAGAAGGCTCAT
>QFEX01000323.1:0-16619 GCA_003316505.1 Suillus alpinus
GCGTACGATATTGACAAAGGCATCGAGGCAATGCATTCAAGAGCTTGTCACTTGGTAGTGAACTCAGAGGCGAAGTGAGGAATTGTTCAAGCGATATGATGCGTACATATTAGGCGGATACGACTTCAAGTCATAGCCCACAATGAATTGATTACAGCCAAACAATGACAATTGCTGTTAACAGGGTATGAGATCTATGAGATCTAGACAAGGGGAAAAGACAGTAATCAATCTGACGCGACCAAAGACAAAAGCAGGTCAGACCCTGGTCTTCGCCATATGGAAACACACGAATTCACATAATACAAAACACGAGGTGTCCTCTGAATAGAGATTTGAATGCATTTGCACGGTCATCTTGGTGAAGGGTCCACAGGTTGTTGAGCAGGTGACGAGAACAGTGCCGTTTCTAGTGCCAGCTAAGGCAGGTCCTTCAAGATCCATGTAATAGGCTCGATTCAAGGCCGCGAGGATACTAGTAGGAGCCTCGCGGTCAGTGACAGCAGTGAAATAGGGTAAAGTTCACGAGTCTGTCATTCCTTCGACAAACTTCAGCAAACAAAGTCCAAACACCCTCACAATGAAAAGACCCCAGACTCCACACATGATCATCAACTCAGTCACGATGCACACGCAGTACTAATTCACGCAAGTCCATCAGCTGATTGCGCCAGAGACAGACGCGTTGCCACCTCAAGTTGTCGCACCAGCACATCCACTTACTAGTGAGACTGCACCTCAGAGAACTATCCATCAAGTTTTGTGGTCAACTGAAAGTATTAATCAATGTGCTACAGTAACTCTTGTTGTTGACGTGGCGCTACCTATTGCCGACATGGCAGTTAAATGTTGATCGTATCGATGAAGGAAGAGACGTCAACGAAGGGACGAAAGCTGAAGGTATGAGAGATCCTACGGGGGTGAGTGAAGATAAGTCGAGGCCGTTATACACCCCCCTTGGTGATGGCTCGACATTATGCTGAAGCCGCTGAAGATATTCAGTAGAGTCTGGGGTCTTTTCATTGTGAATGCCGTCACGACATCTCAGAGGGTGTTCGGACGTTGCTCAGGGGTTTGAAGTTGCTTGAAGGAACCGGGTAATAACCGAATAATAACAAGGTACCAGAAACCGGTGGTACTAGTAGACGCGGGGAAAAGACAACAATCAATCTGACGCAGCCAAGGACGAAGCAGGTCAGACCCTGATCTTCGCCACACTGAAATACACGAATTCACATAATACACAAACATGAAGAAAACACGAGGTGTCCTTCTGAATAGAGATTCGAACGCATTGACACGGACATCTTGGTGACTGCTAAGCAAGTGACAGGAACACGCGTTTCTAGTGCCAGCCAAGCCAGGTCCTTCATCCATGTAATGGGCTCGATTCAGAGCTAGGGCTGCGAGGATGGGAGCCTCCCGGTCAGTGACAGCCTGAGTGAAATAGAGTGAAATTAGGGGAATTCCCATCTCGTTCACAATTGAAGAACCCATAATGTTCCGAGTCTTCCGACGGAGAGGACAGCCTCATAGATCATCCAGGCTTACGAAGATCAGGGAAGGATATCCGTGTTAGCACAAAAAAAAAGCAGAATGCCGTGGCAGGGGTCGTGGGGATTGTAACACGAGAGCCCATCTATTGCTTCACTCTGGAGAATCGCCGTCTTGTTTTTTTCCGGTGGATTCTGTCGAGTCTCGACGAAGGACTGACCGATATCAATCAGCGCACATGTGGGAGAATTGAAGTCGAATATCCTCTGGGGACTGGACAGCGCTCTCAGGCTATCCGGGCGCCACTGCATCAATGTAACTGAGGCTGTGCCACTCTGATGCATCGACACTGATGACATGTCAGACATGATGCAGTTGCTAACTTACTGTACTGGTTGAGTTCATGCGCCCTACTGCGCCACTGATCAAGGTGAAGAAGCATTGCTGTATCCGCGGCGATTCCGCACTGATACGGCATGATGTGGTAGTAGTAATTGAAACTTGAGTGACATGCACTGACGTGAGTCTACGTGAATTCATGCATCAGATCATCGGCTACCACAATTAATAACTCAGGCTATTATTGTCAACGTAACCGATTCCCGATTATTTCGCGCTGCTGACCATCATTACCACTCGCATCATTGATCCTGTGTTTTCATTTGGTGATATCAATGTGACATATGAAGGAGAGGTAACTTGCGGACGACGACAGCGCTCTTCATATTCGTCATGCCCACAGTCAAGCTAAACACGAATCACTTTAACCTCGACGTCAGTGGCTTCGCAGGTTTCTTTGGAGGCGAAGAGGCGGTCTCCGCAATGGAGACTGTGCACCTCTACAGAGGAAGACGGTGGACAGGCTGGTTCAATTCACCAGGCAGCTACAGCGTCGGCAAGCACTATGGCCAGCTTGCCAGTTCTCGTTTCTGGAACGGAATGTTTCCAGGACCCGCTAAAGAGCCCACCGTGTATCTAGGGCTGGATGGAAAGTCCGGCCCTATGTATGTCGCATCCCAGTCCGGCACGTTCCTGAAGGAAACGGGTCACCTTGCATACCTGTTAATGCAGAGATGCAAGGACCAACAAGCCGTGACAGTAGAGGGACGAAGGACAAAACCGAATAAAGTTACCATCTTGGACACGCAAGACATCGAGTTCGACGCTACTCAGGCTAGTAATGCCGAACCTAGCTTCATTATACGTGCCCGAGATGGCTTCCACAAACACGTCGCATTGTTCCCTATCGCCGCCAGCATCGCAACGTGCACACTTTGTGCGTGGGGCGATGACTGGTATTGTTTCTCCTTGATCCTCCTAGGCATTCTCGCCAACGGCATTTCATGTTTTGTTATCGGCTCTGCATCCATAGCCCTCCAGAGTGTTGCCCCCTCTAAAAATGCACCGCCAGGTGATGGCATGTTGATGGACGGTGATCATGTCATCGTCGTCCTTGGAAAAGAGAAGAACGTCATTGCCATCACGAAGGGCAAGTTCCGATTGGACTACAAGCCCTGGGTCCGTATGCGTATTAGGAAGGAGAGGAGGCATCGAGGCATTGTAGGGGATAGAATCCATGATGTCCACCGCTGGTTTGACAGAAAAGATGCAGAGAGCGATTCGGGGGTGCAGGATGATGAAGACGCCGAAATCAATAACGAATACGCAGCGATCGGGCTCTGCTCACTCCTCCTAGTCACTCAGTTTCTCACGCAGTTGCTCCTGATACCACAGGGCTCGCTGTTTGGGCAAGTCATGTTCCTAACTTCCTTCGCTGCGTCATGGGCGTATAATCTCTTCTTGTCGTCCATGGACAAGGATTACCTGCAGGAGGAACTGCTTATGCAGGCGCTGAATTTGTCGGATGATCATATGAAGACGTACAGACTGGGTACAAGAACGACCGCAGCTGTTTTCGCTTGCCTAGCTCTTCAGCCCGACTGCGAGTCCGGAGAATGGGAGCAGAGAGGTTTTAGGCCACAAGAGATCCTGCGACAGTTCATTCCGAACGACACGCACGTATGGGCGGTCTGGAGAGACCAGGTATTGGAACAGATGAAAAGTCGCACGCCGGTCTTGCAATTTTTTGATCTCGAGGCTTGCGGTGACCGTATAGCTGCGTTCAACGATGACGAAAGACAGTTGCTGAGCGTTTTACTCTTGGACGCTCGCACTGCATACCAGGGGCATTTGATATTGCAGGCTCGGAGTCGCAGCTTGGTTGGCAGCAGGTCGAGTAGTATGAAAGCAAAGGCGTAGCGAGATGCTAGTCTCACTTCGTCCCCTTCGCCCGTCTGTGTGCAGTTCCGTACATCACAAAAGGATCACTCCCGTTCCACCTGTTTCTCATGGTATTGCCAGTGCGTCGTGGTCGATACATGCAGGATCCCCCTATATATTCAAAGCGAACATTATGCCCACATCATTTCCTTACCGGACACCGAAACACTTAGAGTATTGTACAACATTAATGTGGCTATCGAGCTAAAATGTCATTGTGGTACTTGAAGCTTAACCTGACAAGCTCGAGCCATGGACGTGACTGACTATACCACTCCGTCGATAAGCCTAGGACCGACGGGTACCAGTAGCCATTGATCGACATGTCTCGATTATCATCGCTGTCTCAGTGATTATCAGACGCAACTAGCATTTCACCATCTTCATCGCGCTGTAGTACGATCCAAGGACTTTGATATGCTACATACAGAATAAATAAATACAACAGTAGTCTTCGAGGGTTTCATGATACGATACGATACTAGTAGTTCATAGTTGTGGAGTTCATAATCGTAGTGGAATAAATGCATGGGTACAACAAAGTAACGCGAGCGCGAGCGAGCGACAATGTAGTCGTAAAGTTTCAGAGCACGATGACATTTTCAAGGCCCCTAAAATTAACGGACCCGGAGGATGCATGGGCAATGATACGAGAAGTCGTTCCAACCCTCCGCCAAGGCTGCTTACCACTGGGTGTAAAGAGAAGTTGCGCAACGAACGGCTCTTGCAACGTCCGAATCAATGCGGCAGCCGTGCTCTGGGTGAGCCACTCCGTGACCAAGTCCTTGGATCTGCCGATCCAGTTCTCCTTGTCCTTGTCTTTTTCCTTGTCTTTTTCCTTGTCTTTTCCCTTGTCTTTTTCCTTTTCTTTTTCCTTCTCGCCGTCCTTGTCCTGTTTCGGGGAGCCCTCTGTTGCAGGCAGCTCCGGCGAATCAGGGTTATCAGCTGTCGGGGCATCAGGAGCCTCGGCGCCTGTGCTTCCCTGACGTTCAATAAGTCTAGCGTCCCACATTCGTACGATGCTGTATTTGCCAACGGCGTTCTTTCCATATAATATAGTTAGCTGCTGTGTGGCGGTGACCTCGACCTCCGCGAGGCCCTCAGCTTTGACGAGGTAGCTGAAGACTCCGGGCTTGTTTTGGTTGGGGATAAGGGTGACCACTTCGTGTACGAAAAAGGGCATACTCATTCTCCCGTTCGCGATAAAACGTCCGTGAGGTGGGTCTCTCAAAACGTCCTTTACAAGCTTGAGAGCCGAAGAAGACAAGCCAGTGGTGATGCGCTTCGAAGTTTTGAGCAACCTGAATTCGAATTTCGATGAAGTGGAGTCTCGTCGAAGGTCATCAGATGGGGTCATAAAGCACCTGGGATGCGCAGCAAAGTAACTGTGAAGGGTAGATGACTCTCCCAACCAGTCAAAGAGTGAGAGGTCATCGGTAAGCGCCATGATCTCCTTCTGAAGCCGCACGAAGGCGTTGAGTTTCTCCCCGTACATTACAGGCATGTGGATACCGAAAATACCTAGCATGGGCGTTAGAACAATCTATCGGCTATAACGACTCTTACCCATGAGGCAATAGGCAATGTCTTCGATCTTCTTGGTTGTCCTGCCACCCACCCAGCTCAACCGCTTCTTGACATTGTCGACGCCGGGTTGGAATGCCTTCAAAACGCCGATCTCGATGCGAGTGATGTCGTGGAGAACGGTGAGAAGTTCGTCTTTGTGATTCTTATCAGAATCGATGAGTGGCTGCCAATCCTGCTTGTAAAATCGAATGAATTGAGGTGCAAGGAGCTCCTGCAACGTCCAGCCTCTCTTGAACCACTGACTGTCCTTCAACTGCGAAATGTCGGAAACGTCTGCAAGGTAAACGATAGTGATTGCCGACTCTTTGTACCAAGAAAACATCGAGATAATGGATTCCTGAAGCTCGGCGTTGTTCGTCTTATCGATACAACATGTGTCGCTCCACGCCCATCGATAGCCTTCTCTCTTCGAGACTGTACAGAATTGTTGCAGCTTGCAGATTTCCCGCGGGGCATCCATCTCGTAGACGCTGCCCTTGATCTGCCAATACTGGGGTTCGTCCTTCGCGCTTGCCCACTTGTGGGAAAGCATCGCATATTGAAAGAATTGGTCAACTTTGTGCTGAAGCTTCTCCACGGAGGTAGACAGAAGATTCTCAGAGAGCCGTTGGTACTCCTCCGACTCTTTGAAAACTCCGTCGAGGTCATTGCTAGTGTATAGGATCCCGCTGTGGGTGTCTATCAAGCGAAGAGGCATATTCGATAATTTATCGTCGATTTTGTTCTGGAAAGTCTCCTGCAGGTGCTTGAGGGTAACCTCAGGGTCTTCGACAGGGCTATCGACTCTGTTGATATGCTCCGCAGTGCTGGCAGACTCTTGGGCGGCTGTGTCTGCAGATGGGGGCACGAATTGCATTTCTGCCTCCTCTTGGGGGGATTCTACCACTATGGGTAAGGAATCTTGGCGAGGCAATTCGCCTTGCGGGGTTCCGTCGTCTTCTCCTTGCGGGTTTCCATCGTCGTCTCCTTGTGGGTTTCCATCGCCTTCGTCTTGCGAGTGGCTTTCGTCCTGCGAGCCTTGTTCGTCTTGCAAGTCTTCTCCTTGCGCGCCTTCCGGGGCGTGCGTCGAGTCATCCTCGACGCCGTCTACGGGGGCTTCAAGGTCCTGAAGTCATTCCTACGTTAGCAAAGATACGTACAAAAGCAGCAGGAATCACACCTGGGCCGCAGTGCTATCCTCAGTGGTTCGTGACGACGATCGGCGAATGAAATTGAAACGACTGGCGGAAAAGTCAGAACAACAATTTCTACTGTTCGCAAAACCGACCTTGGTTTTTTATTGCCGCTGGAAGCAACCGTCGATTAGATAGGCTTGTGTGCTAGAGCCATGGCACTCACGATTTGTCGACCCCCATAGCGGATAGCGCAAGGCAGATTTGTTAAGGAAAAGAGGTGGGTCTGGCTGATAACAGGGCGTGGCGAGATGCATTTATACATCGTCCGTCTAGCCCCCATCAAGCAGCACCCACTGACGTTAAGGAACAAGGTTTTGCAATGAGGGTAACTCTCACGAAATCGCAAGTTGGTGGCTGAAACTTATCACATAATGAGGACGTGATGCTCCTGGTGCGGGTGGCGATGAGAACGGAGTGGTTCGTTCAGTAGCGCATCATAACAACCAGACAACGGCTTGACAAAAACACAGCCAATAGATCCACACGACCAACAACCTTCAACAACTCTACCTTATTCATATAAGATATCGATTTGATAAGCATAATTAGGGACTCTCTGACAGAAGGTGATCGCCAAACTATGATGGTAAGTGTGTGCGCACAGCATGCGGATCGTAACTACTAACCAAGAATAGCCTTATCGAAAGCGCTCGACCGCCATGATGTCTTCAACCCTCATACAATGGCAAAGTTCTGGCAGAAATGGCAGCGTATACCAGTCATGAGATGACATCGTGTTTGATAGCATGTCATAAACGAATGAAATCTGAAGGGCAGTCCCACGCTTAAGAGCAGTGCCTGACCGCTGGGGTACAGATAGGGGAAATCCTTCATGAGCAAGTAGATGTAAAGAAGACGGGTGGTAAATTGACCAGAAGTATGAAGGTACTGCTCTGTGAACTTGTGAACTGTCATTGTCGTATATTGAGCGGAGATATGGCATCACATCGGGAGACACAATTCAGAAGCAATTCAAAAAACTGGGCAACCTGCATCATTCTCGTGAGAAGAGAAGGCTGGCTGTACGTTCGAACACACACCTGAACTGACTGGGCAACCACGCAATTCTTCCCGTTAGAGCCCCATG
The DNA here is from genome assembly GCA_003316505.1 of Suillus alpinus. Taxonomy (NCBI): domain Eukaryota; kingdom Fungi; phylum Basidiomycota; class Agaricomycetes; order Boletales; family Suillaceae; genus Suillus; species Suillus alpinus. The sequence goes on from QFEX01000323.1 coordinate 7,624, forward strand.
AGTCATCACATATTCGATAATTCCAGACGTCGACAACCGTTTCTCCTGCGGTGTGCTTACCATGCAATTCCACATCCACTCTAAAACGTCGAGCTTCAAAGAGCTCAGGATGGGACACATATGCGATGGTTAGTGCATCATGGAGAGGAGGACCTTGATCGAAACCAAATGTTGACTTGTACGTCCCTGCGAAGAAACTGATGATGGAAGAAAGCGTGCTTCTAAGATTAGTGGATGGATGTGCCAGCACGCCGTCCAGAACAGGTAGATGGGGTGATCTCAGGCGGGAATGGATAGCTGAAGTGATAATGGCTGTGTGTGTAACATTGATGGGTATCATGACAGCCTTGACTGGAGCGTCTAAGACAATCTGTGCCGCCTCAGCTGATGGAGGATCAGGACAAGTATAGCAACATTTTCAATGGGAGACGCACGGTCGCACATAATATTGAACTCTAAACGATCATCGTTAAGGGGTGGTTCTTCAAGTCCAACAAGATGTTACATACCTGCGACGGCAGATCTATTTCCAACGCCCACTCCTCCGCCCATAAATACAAACTGCTCTACTGCTTCCATAAGGTTTGGATAAACGCTGACAAATAGGGCGATGTTCGTCATAGGTCCGGAAGAGATAACCGACACTTGGCGTCCAGTACCATTGCGCCATGCATCCTTGATCGCTGTTGCCATCCCCTCGACGGCATGGATGAACGACCCATCATCTTTCCGAGCGAATCGTGCTTGAACTTCAGGACTATCAGCTGAAGGGAGCCCTACAACACCTCCTAAGCCATCTTCTCCGTGAATTTCAGGGTCGTGCTTTGTGGGTCGAAGTAACGGCTTGGATGCGCCAGGATATACCAGAACATCGGAAGGTGCGGCGAATGCGTGCAGACACCTTGCAGTGTTCTTGGCAGTGCAATCAGCGGACGCATTGCCATGGACCTAGGAAATTTGCTTAATAAGGACCTGTCCGGAAGAAAGCCGCTTTGCATACTTACACTGGATATTCCAAGAAGCTTGATATTCTCTAGTTGACAGGCCATCATAAGTGCGGCGGCATCATCATGTCCCTGAGTAAGGAGTCCCTCTCAGCACATCCAGGTCAAACGAGAATAAATGGTCAATCGCGTACCGGATCTACATCTAACCAGACATACTTCGAAGTCATTTCTTCTGGTTGGCTAAGTGGGATTGAACCGGTTCGATTGTAAGGGCAACAGTAGAACTGATCAGTGATCTGACTGATAAGACAGAAAAGTTAACGGGGTTGGTTTATGTTCGTGATTTCGTATTCAAGAGTCAGACGGAGCGAACTTCCATCTTGTGACAGTATTCTACCATGAATCGAAGGTCGTACCAGTTTGTCTGACTGTGTGAGGCCAACTAGAAACGAATGCCAGGAGTAAAGCAAGCTCTTGCACAAAAAAACAAATTGAGATGTCGCAATTGAAAAGGTGAACTCTGACTCACTCCGAGGCTCCACTGCGAGTTGCTCGGAGAAGGTGTGTGTGGTTGTTTACTGAAAGCTTTCGATCCTAACAGTGACAAACAACGTCTGCCACTGTCCTCGCAGAGAGGAAAACCATAGGCTACACCCCAGTCACATCAATGTCAAGTCAAGTCAATAGCAAGGAGGAAGAAGAGGTAGCGCCCCTTCAGCGGCCACCGTCTCCCCCTCTCCATACAACATTCGCCGCTCGCGGTCTGCATGTGGGTGTAGAGGACTTGCGTATCCCAAAGAACCTCGCATTATTAATATGCACCATTGAATCAGGCACAAAACTTTCCTGCACATAAGCCGCGTGATCTACGTATACCGTCACCTCAAGCTATAACACATGTAGCGTGGAGTTGCGATGGGAAGCGTCTAGCTGGCGTTGGAATCGACAAAATCACCCGTATCTGGACTCCGGAAACTAGTGTACGTGTGTGTTGCATCTCATCATGAGTCACTCTCCATACCCCAATCGCAGATGGAATCAAGAGCTGCAACCCACTTTTCTGGCGGTCACTCCGATGACGTTGACTATATATCATGGAATCCCACTCATCCAGAGTTATTTTGCACGTCGAGTCAAAAGGACAGAAGAATTGTATTCTGGGATGCACGGCGTGAGTTTCATATGCCTCGTGCGCATTGTGAATAATCCTTACAGAACTCAAGAAAGTCGGCACACGCAGCAAATGACTCTGAAAATCTCACCCGTGCAAACGAACTATTCTCCGGACGGCCGGGCTTTGATATTTACTTCGGCTGGGCACCAGCTCTTTCTTTTGACATATGGGAAAGATGGCGATGCAGCAAAAGAGCAGTGGCATCTCTCAGATAAGGACGGGGTTTGTTCCACACCGTCTCGACCACCTAACAAGTTACCAACATCTTTCGACAGAGCATTGTCGCATCCACCGCCATGTTCAACCATGTCGGTGATGGTATCATCCTGACACATCATTCTGAGCATAGCGTTCGGGTCATGGATTATCCAACGCTGATCCTTAAAGAAAGCCCTGCCGCTCACGTCGGAGGCTGTGTTGCAGTAGCGCTCGATCCCAGGGGGAGGTGCGTAGTTGCTACATGTTTTAATCAACATGCACTAACATCGTATTCAGATATCTTGCATCTGGAGGCTATGACTCCATTGTTAACATGTTTGATCTGAGTGAATGGATATGTGCTCGGACAATCTCCACTTGCGAGTGAGTGGATCGAAACATGTCAATCCTCCACTCACTTCATTCCTCCAGAAATGCGATAAATGCCTTGAGCTTCTCGTATGATGGAGAATACCTCGCTATTGCAAATACAGGTCCCTACATCGACATAGTAAGGACTCGTCTTCGATGACGTATATGCTTCTGACATAATGGGTCCAACAGTGTGCAACGGAGACGGGTGCCCCATTGCATCGTGTTCCTGCATTGGCGCCGTCACCTACAGTGACATGGCATCCCTCAAAATATGTCTTTGCTTATTGTGGGCAAACAAAGATCCGAGAGGGTGGGCCTCCTCCTGTGGCTATTATCAGCCTGTTTGGGGGCGGAATTTGACAGACGAGCTTTGGAATTACTATCCCTTACGCTGTTGAATTCGCCACACTTGTACGGATTTTATCGATTCCATACGAAATCTGATGGATTGTGACGACTAGCGAGGTTTGTAGAGGCCCATCAGCGTGTTCCAGAAGGTTGGGGTCTAATGACTGCAGGCGCACTGGTTTTCTCCAATCGTAATGGTTACAAACTCTCGCAGTCTTGTAATTTTGATAAGCCGAACCTTGTAGTCTATTGGATCATCTGGATGTGCGCAGGAAAATCCAAGCTTCTTTCACAAATGGGACAAACGTATTTGGTAATTGTGGCATTGTATTCTCAGAATCTAAGCTCCATCACGGATCAGTGGAATTGTGCGGTGTTTCAACGCTTCCAGTGTGCATATGGTGTCAATCAATCAAATTATATATTACTTGGCTGACAGTGCCTTCTTGGCGCTTGCAGTGAAAGTGCTTGGGAGATGATGATCATATGATACGTTTATTTGGTAAGGCTGCCTCGAGGACGTTCTCCCAGGACCCCTTAGTAAGGTACGCAATGACCGGACAGCTCATATTTGAAGACTGGTGCGCATGCTGTGGATTCACCGTCATTCACAACGTCCGTGACGATGTACCTGCAGATCCCAATTAATGGCTCATCCTTCACACTTGATGCGGCTGGCGTAGCTGGCTTTTTTGGCGGCGATGAAACACTCTCAGCGATGGCTACGGTACATCTATACCGCGGCCGAAGATGGCTGGGGTGGTACAACTCTCCAGGGAGCTATACGGTCGCCAAAAGATACGGCCAGTTAGCCAACTCCCGACTCTGGGATGGACTGTTCCCAGGTCCAAATCCCGAACCAGCTGAAGCATTCGGCCTGGATGGCAAGCCTGGGCCGCGATACGTCGCTTCGCTGTCTGGCACAGACATGGCCACGGGGCACCTTGCATACCTCACAATACAGAGAAGCAGGGATTTGACGGGCAAGAAAGTTGAGGGCTCACCCGACACGGAGACATTACCTGCAGCAGTGACTGTTGTCCACGTCGGAGACGTCACATACAAGGACCAAGTGGAGATGATGAGCACAAATCACGCACTGCTAGCCACCATACCCATAACCATCAGCGTCGCGACATGCTTCTTATGTGCTGTCATCGGAGACTGGCTTGCCTTCAGCCTCATTCTTCTCGGAATCATTTCAAGTGGCGTAACCTGCCTTGTGATCGGCACTGCGAGGCTCCATCTCCAGGCACCCAAAACCGTGACCCCGGGGGTGCCCCCAGGGGATGGATTGCTTTTGACCCCGCGCGACGTCGTCATCCTGAAAGGGTCGGAGAAAGACGTGAATGCAATAACGAAGGGACAATTCTCGCTTGACATGCATGGCGGACCAGAGTACCGGAGCGTTGGACTGTGCTCGCTCCTCCTGCTGGCACAATTCATGTTACAGCTCCTCTTGATCCCTCAGGCGACACTCTTCGGTCAAGTGATGTTTCTTTCCTCTCTTGCAGCGTCTTGGATCTACAACTCGTTCCTCTCTTCCCTTGAGAGCGAGAAGATACAAGGAGATCTGTTTTACAAGGCACTGCAGGTTGAAGACCACTCGATCCAGAAATATTGCCTCCATAATAGAAGAAGCCAGGCTGTTTTCGCCTGCTCTATTCTTAGCGATGGAATAGAGACAGAAGAAGACTTTGACGCGGAGCGCATCTTATCGTTGTTCGTGCCGAACAAGACGAGGGTTTGGAATCTTTGGAGAGCCAAGGTTGCAGGGCAGTTGAAATCTGCCCGCCCGAACAAAAATTTTCGGGCAACAGAAAAGGAGAAGGAGGGTTTGTGCGACGCACATTGCGAATTGCTGGACACGTTCCTACTTGATGCCCAGGTTGCGTTTGAGGCGTCTCTTAAATTGCGCTCCAAGTGCATCTGGGAGGCAAATGATGTATGAATATCGATATAACTGTACTTATCGCGTAGCAGGCCTACTTGTATTTGACGCCCATCTATCAACGTTCTGTCAACCGAAAGATCGAGTGTCAACATGTCAATCAGGATGTGGGCCCGGCATGTCAGGATCCGAGGAGGGCGTGGGTTCGAATACCAATGTGCTCAGTACGCAGGCGCGCAAAGCTAAATAATAAGTAAGGAGGAGCGACCGCTGCGATAGTGTAACCACATACCAACTATGCCTCAACACCCAGTTTCAACCAATTCAGGAAATTTCAATTTCAATTTGGATGTGTCCGGCGTCGCAGGATTCTTCGGTGGAGACGAAGCCGTCCAAGCTATGATGACTATCCACCTATACAAGGCAAGGAGGTGGTCTGGGTGGTACAACGCTCCCGGCAGCTTCGCCATTGCCAAGTACTTAGGCCCCATAGCAAACTCTCGGTTCTGGAACGCGCTTTTCCCCGGGCCCAACAAAGACCCAGAGGAAGTCTTTGGGCTAGACAACCAGTCGGGCCCCAAATACATTGCTTCCCAGTCCGGCACCATCATTGATAAGACGACACATCTCGCGTATCTCTTGGCACAGAAGAGCAAGGATGTTCGTCCTTTAATTAAAGTTATGGGGCGACCCGGGCGAGAGACGCAGCCGATGACCTTGACGGTCGTCAAAGTCAATGACACGTTTTGCGTGCAGTCGGAGACTCGCTCTCTTGAAAACTTGGCTCAATCGCACAAGAAAACTCCAATCACCGTCGTTGGGGTGCTAGATCATAACAAATGGCTAGCCACCGTACCCATATTAGCAAGCTTATCTGCCTGCGGACTGTGCGCATATAACCGCGACTGGTACTGCTTCGCGATGATTCTTTTGGGTGTTATTTCCAACGGCTTGACATATCTTGTTATTGGCTCGGCATTTGTCGTCCTCAAGGGAGTCAAACCTGCGGATAACGCCCCTCCTGGGGACGGGATGCTGGTCGATGACAGTTCAAACCATATTGTCATTCTGAAGGGGGAGGAAAGGGCCGTAAATGGGGTCACGAGAGGGAGGTTTTGCCTGGAGTTCCCCCCAAGAATGAAGATGAGAAGCCCAGATGAGATATTGCGCTCGAGCTCAAGGAACTCTGGCGCACGCCGCCGCCGCGCACCTATGGGTTTACACTCAGACCCAGAAGCACAGCGAAATGGGAGCCCAAAAAAAGATGAGGAAACACTTGGGCCTAAAGAATACAGAGGCATTGGACTTTGCAGTCTCCTGCTCGGCATGCAAACATTGCTGCAATTGCTTCTCATCCCTCAAGGAACGCTGTTCGGCCAGTTTATGTTTCTCTCATCGTTCGTTATCTCCTGGGCCTACAATCTGTACTTGTCATCCCTTGACAAGGAAAAGGTCCAACAGCAACTTCTGTTTAAAACGCTGAAGGTGGGATCCATGTCGAAATTCGAGCTAGGCACTAGGACAACAGCTGCGGTGTTCGCCGCGCTTGTCTTACGACCATCTCCTGAATCCCCCTCCGCTTCGTTTCAGGCAAGCAAACTTCTAAAGTGTTTTCTGCCGAATGAAACTGCGGTGTGGAATAAGTGGAGAAAACACGTAGGATGGCATATTGAAACCGCCGACTGGACTCAAGATACGAATTGGAAGGAAAACTTGAAGTCAACATGCGATTATACAGAGCTCAGGAAGGAAGAGCGCGACCTGCTCGCAGAACTCTTGGATGACGCGGGGGATGCCTTTCAGGGGTACTTCAAATTCTTGCGATCAGGCAACCAGGGTGTTGGTGGAGGGGAAAACGCTTCAGGAGCGGTGCAAGTGGAGTTTCTCCACAAAAAGTCGGCACGCAGCGGCCGGTCCCCGGGCAGGCACTGTCTAAACTGATTGATTAGGGCGAGATATGTTTAGAGAGTTTGATTGGTTGGTTTATGTATGATTGTATTTGATAGGAGCTTCACTAGTAGTTGCTGAACATTCGCGTGTGCTGTGTGGATATTATTCATTATAGTTATAGATTGCTGTGCATTTTACTTACATGATTCGTCTGAACAGATCTTGGCCCTTAAATGAAAATTTCCCACCAAGTTAGCGCCTTGACGTTCGGTTGCATTGAGGCAATGAGGTCGTGAAGTTTGAGTTGATTGGTTAGACTAGGATGTCCACCTTCAATGTACCAATCAACCAGTCGCATATCAATCTCGATACATCGGGCGTCGCTGGATTCTTCGGTGGGGATGAAGCGATTTCAGCGATGGCTACCGTCCATCTCTACCGTGGGAGGCGCTGGCTAGGCTGGTATAATTCACCAGGAAGTTATACTGTCGCCAAAAAGTTCGGGCAGCTCGCTAATTCAAGATTTTGGGATGGTCTTTTCCCGGGTCCAAATCTCACTCCAGCTGAGGTATTTGGGCTGGACGGAAAACCCGGCCCTCGTTATTGGGGTGTTTTGTCGGGCACGGATATGCCCACCGGCCACCTGGCGTACCTCGTGGTGCAGAAGGCAAAAGAAGTTGAGGAAGTTGTAGAAGTGGAAGGGAGGGAGACGACACCTCTGTCGGTCACCATGGTCGATGTTAAAGACGTAATGCTACAGCACGCGGACCAGGCGCCGATGATGAGTATCCATCATGCTCTCTTGGCCTCTATCCCCATTACCATCAGTCTCGCAACGTGCGCGCTTTCCGCGGCTTCGGGAGATTGGTTAGCCTTTGCCCTCATCCTGCTAGGAGTCGTTTCAAGCGGCACATCTTGCTTTGTCATCGGCTCTGCTCAACTCGAATTTGTTTCCGTGAAGGAACCCGCTCCAGGCACGCCGCCTGCAGACGGGATACTTCTAATGCGAAACGACGTTGTCATCGTCAGAGGTGCAGAGAAAGACATCAATCCAATAACGAAAGGCCGGTTTTCCCTGAGGATGGATGGCGGCCCAGAGTTCAGACGAGTTGGACTCTGCTCGCTTCTCCTTCTCGCACAGTTCCTTCTCCAGCTCCTTTTCATCCCTCAGGCAACGCCATTCGGGCAGATCATGTTCATCTCATCGCTTGCAGCCTCATGGGCATATAATTCATTTCTGTCGTCGCTGGAACAGGAGAAAATACAAGTCGATGTCCTGTGGAAAGCGCTTGATAATCCACGAATATCGAAATTTGGGCTCAAGAGCAGAGCTGCTCAGGCAGTTTTTGTATGTTTGGTTCTCAGTAATGGCGTCCAAAGGCCATCTGTTGATTTCAAACCAAAGAAGATCTTGCAACGTTTCATATCGAACGACACAAGGGTATGGAATATATGGAGAGACAAAGTAACGGAGGAACTGGAAAATAACAAGGTAGAAAAGTCGTTCAACCTTGGCTCTACGGATCTGCGAGGGTTCACAAATCATGAGAGGGACCTCCTGGAGTCATTGCTTCGGGAAGCCCACAATGCATATAGAGGTTACCAGAAACAAGCACATAAGATTAGAGACAATATCCATATTTCTGAGAAACAAGTACCTCGACCGGACCATGTTCAAAGTCGTGTTTAAAATTTGTTGTAGGCCACATTAACCATCGATTTATGCAGCCATGCTCCAGCCAACCCGAGCCGCAGGTGCTGCAACCCAGATCACATTGATACAACACATGGTGAACTCGATGCAAATTCGGGCCGCACGGATATATAATGGATCATATCGAGCTCATACTGGCAAAGGTCGACTGACAGCTAACAGCAGCATTCCCATGTGGATGACTTTAGAAGAAATAGGGACCGATTGGTTCAACGAGATTAGGACATCTTCACAGACGGGGGGCATTGCACGGGGAGAACACGTTCCGGATAGCATGGCGCCTAGAGCTCATACACTTCCGAGTGTACCGAGTGCATGCCTCCCGCCAGGTGCGCTACGTAAAAGAGCAATTGTGAGCCGAATTCTGCACACTAAGCCGCAACGTACGTACCATGCCCCACAAAGCTCCCTTTGAAATCTATCTTGGCTATTTTAGCCTCGACGTATCCGGCGTCACAG
>QFEX01000324.1:0-10132 GCA_003316505.1 Suillus alpinus
GATATCCCATACCCGGATGGTGTTGTCGTATGACCCAGACACAATGTATTTGCCATCAGGTGAGATTGCGACCGACTGAACAGAGCCAGTGTGCCCTCGGAAAGGGGCACCCACTGCCTCGCCAGTTGCTATATCCCACACCTGAATTGTCCTGTCACCTGAACCGGACACGATGTGATTGCCATCTGATGAGATTGCAACAGTTTTAACAATGTCAGTGTGGCCTTGGAGAGCGGCACCCAATGATTCGCCAGTCCCCATATCCCACACCCGGATGCTCTTGTCGGTTGAGCCAGACACGAGGCGATGTCCATCCGGCGAGATTGCGACAGATAAGACATAGCCAGTGTGGCCTCGGAGACGGGCGGTCGAGGCATTACCAGTCCTCATATCCCACACCTGAATTGTCTTGTCATCTGAACCAGACACTATGGAATTTCCGTCCGATGAAATTGCAACGGACTGAACCCAGTCGGTGTGTCCTTCGAGAAGGTGACCCGATGCCTTGCCAGCCTCCGCATCCCACACCCGAACCGTCATGTCATCTGAACCAGACACTATGCGGCGTCCATCTAGCGAGATTGCGACAGAGTTGATGGATTGAGTGTGTCCTAGGGGAGGCCCACTCAACGCATCGCCAGTTCCCATATCCCACATTCGGACGGTCTTGTCATATGAACCGGACAAAATACAATTTCCATCTTGCGAGATTGCGACGGACCGAACACTGCCAGAGTGCCCTTCGAGAGGGGCGGTCAAGGCCTTGCCAGTTCCCATATCCCACACCCGCACTGTCTTGTCACTTGAACCGGACACAATACATTTTCCGTCGGGCGAGATTGCAACAGAGTTGACGGAGTGAGTGTGGCTTTGGAGGGCGCCAACCAATGCCTTGCCCATAATGGTGTCGGCATCCCACACCCGAATCGTCTTGTCGTCTGAACCAGACACTATGCGGTGTCCATCCGGCGAGATGGCGACAGACTTGACAGGGCTAGAGTGGCCTTGGAGAGGGGATCCTACTGCCTCGCCCGTCTTCATATCCCACACTCGAATCGTCTGGTCATATGAACCGGACACAATGCGGTGTCCATCCGACGAGATTGTGACAGATTGAACAGAGTCAGTGTGACCTCGGAGAGGGGCACCAACTGCCTCGCCAGTCTCCATATCCCACACCCGGATCGTCTCGTCGCGTGAACCGGACACAATGTGTTTCCCATTTAGCGAGATTGCAACAGACTGAACATAGGCAATGTGCCCTCGGAGAGGAACCCCCAATGCCTTGCCAGTCTTCATATCCCACACACGGATGGTCGTGTCATACGAGCCGGATACAATATGATTTCCGTTTGGTGAGATTGCGACAGATGTAACAGGGCCAGTGTGCCCTGCGAGCGGGGATCCTAATGCCTCGCCAGTTCCTCTATCCCACACCCGGATTGTTTTGTCCAAAGAACCAGATACAATGTGATTTCCATTCAATGAGATTGCGACAGACGTAACGAAGTTGGTGTGCCCTAGGAGAGGAGCCCCCAATGCCTTGCCAGTCACTGCAATCCAAACCCGGACAGTCTTGTCCCATGCACCTGACACAATGTGATGTCCATCCGGCGAGAATGCCACAGATGCAACAATGCTAGTGTGGCCTTGGAGAGGGGCACACAATGCCTCGCCAGTCTCCGTATCCCACACCCGGATCGTTCCGTTGCCTAGACCACACGCGATGCGTTTTCCGTCTGGCGACATTGCAACCGAACAAACCCAGTCATTCACATGGAGTATCTTTTCCACCTGAGGCCAATTTACGACATGGCCAGTAATAATGCGGGGGGTGCAAGGAACCTTTGCGGCGAACTGGCGAAATATTCTCGACTGAGTTGGAGCGAACGGTAGGGCGGATAAGTATAAATGGGGAGTGCTGTGTAGAATGGTAGACGCGAAGGTTCGAACGAAGCGCAGCGTGTCCCTGGCAGCATCACCGATATGCGTGTACTTGGCATCACCCTATGATCACCCCACTACTCGTAAGAATCTCTTGCGCGAAGAATAAACTTGAGACACGCACCGCAACCCAACCTGCAATAGGTGAGAGTGAGTCTGCCGAGCTGCCGAGGTTTTTCATCAGAGCCAGTGCTTCCAACCACCAAAGGATGCGCTCTCCATCGAAGAAAGCTTCAACTTCCTTGGCGAGTGTTGCTTCGAAGGATGTAGCTGCCACGTGAGTCCCCCAGAATCGACACGAGTATGATAGCTCAGCCGAAATGGACTCTTTGACTCGATTCCCCAAGTCAGGGACAGCGGAATTGGGCAAGTATGAACTCTCCAAGGAGCAGATGTTGAAGCGAAGTCCGCCCTCCATGACCCGAAGCGAGGCGAAGGCAAGGTCGCTCTGTACCGATGACGTGTCAACAAAGAAGTTTTGGCTCCGCGATTTGTCTGTGAGGAAGTCGTAGAATGACGCGTGAAGGGGACGTATGGGAGTATGAGAATCCGAGGTGCCAGAGACAAGCGAGCCGAGCTTCCCCATGAGCAAGTTCACGTCGTACCGGTCATCATCATTATCACATGGGAAATGCTCCCGCATCTCGTTCAACGCATTGAGGGGAAGTGGTTCCAACGATGCAAGAATCTGACCCATGACAGATCGAAAGATAGGGATTGATTCCTCGTGCGTGTGCTGTGGCATGACATCTGTCAAGATGTGTTGGTACATCTCATCTAACAGATATACTCCTTTGGCGGACGTTTCAGAAATAGCGCGGAAACGGGGCATCGGGCCCCGGCTCACGATATTTGTGCTTTTGATATACTCGCAGGCGAGACGAGCCCATTCAAACAAGCCGTCAGATTTCTGAGCAAGTGTCTTGCAGTGCCTACCATCGAACGGACTGCGCGGGCCTACTAGCTTCGTGGAGATGTAGAGCTGGATATCTCGTTCTGCGGACACAGGCGAGATATCATCCATGGAGACATGGCGAACATGTGATGCGGTGCCAAGGGCTTCGCGAATATCCTCCAGTGGACGAGAAGTGACAAGAACACGGAAGTTTGCTGGGATGTTGGATAGCTGGGAAGGAGAGGTGTTCTGCTCGCCAGCAAGCAGACGAAGTATTTGTTCCCGGGACTTTGCTGGGCCGCTCTCATCTAACGCATCGATGACCATCAGGACGGGTGCAACCATGGCTGCCGAGGCTGTGCTTGTTGGTCCTACGACTAATTCCCGCCATTGCATTGTGAGGTCTGGGGTGCGTTTGAGTCCGTTCTTATCATGAACGGCTTGCGCCAAGGCTCGCCGCACGATAGGGTTGCAATCAGCCAAGTCGTTTGCGATGGTCGTGAATATTTTGTCCTGGCGGCGATCCGCTTCCTGTGTGCGATCGAAGCAGAAACACGAGCTGAGACCGCCACGTTCATTATACCAGTTGGTAATCGTGTGGGCGATGGCTGATTTGCCCTTGCCTGCAGGGCCAGATAGCCATAGGACACTTGGTACGCCCTCTTCAGTGCTGCCGATCCAATCCTTGATCTCAGTCAAGAGGTCTTGCCGAGTATTTGGCAGACAACATTTAGACATGTTGACTCCGGCACCCGCTGCGCACTCCATGCCGCTCAGGTCCAGACTCTCGGCTACGAATCATCGAATGTCAAACGATGCTCAACAAGACCTGAAACTCCACTCTTACCCATGCGGTGGACCGTGACAACAGTGTCTCGAACGGCTCGATCTCGGAATTGCTGCATGAGGCTGTCGAGAACATTGTTGTAGCTCTTGATCGTGGTATCCGTTTCGTCGAAAATGTTCTTTCCAAGCCTTATCCCTGTGCAAGAGACCTTGAGTGTCAGGAGACGAAGCGGTGGGATCGACTCACAGGCGCTCTTCGTCTCAGAGTAATGGGTGATAAAATCAGCGCACTCCAGTGTTTGCTGGGCTATCTTCCCATATACCGCTAGCATGGATTGCAACTTGGGCAATTCCTCCTCTTCCGTGATGAAAGTATAGACTTCAGATATCTTTGAGAGCAGACCACGAACATCATCATCGCGAGCTGCCTGATCGAGAATCATCTGTCACGAACAAACCTCGTTAACTTGTGAAGGTAATGTTATGGAAAGAAACTCACCTTGGACGCGCAAGTGAAGATGCTCAATGCCACCTTTGCGTAGGGATGGACCTACATATACAAGTTAGTCGCGTACAAAACAGAGTTAGATGCTTGTACATCGGCAATGCCGTTGGCAATGGAGTTGAACACCTTCAAGGGTCCAAGCAGCGTGGAGAATTTGTCGACCGTATCGAAACTCGATTGTAAGTTGTTGGCCGCTGAAGAAGTAATTTGGGCAATTGCTGGGACATGGCCGATGCCTGCAAAAACGTTGGTGGCATCGGTGATTCTTTCGTTCACAAACATCTGGTCGGGTTGTTCGACCTGATTAGAGACATGAGTACATTATTGAAAGAGGAAGACAAGGTTGCTCGAAGCTACCTTTGCAATGCCTGGATTGGAAGACCGCACAATATTCCGTTCGGGAGTGGAAACGGTGAGTGGTGAATGATTCTGCAGGGGCAATTAGTAGCAATCCTGGCACACGGGCTGTTGAGACTTCAAATACCTCGATTGACTGTGCAGGTTGGATATCCTGTGGGCTGGAATGTGCACCCATGCGTTCAGGGTTGCGAGACTGTCGAGCGCTTTGAGTGAAACGCTTCGTCACCTTGCCAAAGAATTTGCGAACTGATCCCGGGGATCGTCCGCGAGATCCATTGCTCGAAGGCGGGAGTGATGATGTCTGTAAACATCAGAAACATTACGTAGTTGTAAAGGCGAAAGTCTATACATTACTGGTTGGCCTCTCCTCTGGCAAATGAGGGGTTGAACGACTTGGCTTCAGCCACTGACTGGCTCGGAAGCTCTTCTTCCCAGGAGGATGGTCTTCACTCATCGAGTAAGTTGGCTGAGTATGAGTTTCAAAAGGCAAAAGGAATGAGGACGATGATGAACAGGTGGCTACCAAACACGCGTTCGTTAGCGGCGCTTAGCGCCCATCATCGATTGGCCCCCATCGGACTATTAATGTTGGGTTAATGTGACAAAAGGCCACATCAGCTGGAAACCTGAACATTGTTCTTTGCATGCCTGCAAGCGATTCACCGCTACAGACCGACTAGTCAGTAATAGCTCAATGGTACAGTGAGCGGCGGGGAGCGCTTGGCTCTTCCCGTCTTGGTGGAGCGCCTGCCCGCCTTTATTTGTGCGTGTTTGACATGTGCACATATTTCTTTGCTAAAGCAACTCTCGGACACACTGGCAATTCCAGTACAACGAGGTGTGAGTGACAATTTTAGAATTTTAGAATTGACATGATCTAACTCACAGGTAACTACTGATACACATCCGGCGAGCCTGTACATGTGTCGAGAACTACCATCATGCTTTCAATACTCAAAAATCATCTTTCGCAGTCAACCTCAAATCATGCAACGAAGACCGTCTAAATTATGAGGCATTCCTCGTGAAAGTACAGTTACACGAAAAATAGCGATGCAGGTATGGGTAGCTTCCTTTCGAGCCGCATTCAACTCTCCCTTGCATGTGAAACCATCCTATACCTAGATCCAATCATTCCTCAGGACATATTCGCCCCTCTGGAAGACAGTCGGGTGCTGCGGACAAAATAATCCATCTCCTGCCTCCAGACTGTCGGCAGGGGCTCATTTCACTCTCTCCTCCATCCGCAGGCAACATTCTCAATTCATTGATGATGGAAACAAGGACGCGAGAGTCTTGAGGATGAATGGTAAGTGAACTGCTCGGCACCTCCTCCATGGATCTGATATTCTCCAAGTTCCGTCGTGCAGCAGGATAACGTGTCATCGATGTAGGTGGGTGGTCTTTCACTATTTCTTCTAGTTGTAGTGCATGGAGGCTGACAATACGCTCTCAGTGATACGTATTGTTTGCATTATAGGGTCGAGGATGAGTCGCTCCCATTGGTCTAGACATGATTTAGACCTGTAGTAGTGTGCTTTCGCAACCAATCGCATGTGTCACCCACCCTTCTATCCCACTGTGCCCCCGGTATAAAGATCGAAAGCTAACTTGATCACGATGTGTTGCTACCCTACTAACCTTCTCAAAAATAAATCCTTCAGAAGGATGTACGGCTAAGCATCGTGACGGAGAGCCTGTTTATTGTGTGACAGCGATTTTTCTCATCTCGCAGCTCTGCACTGGCACCCCGTCATGTCATATTGTATTGACAACTTCTACTATCCTCTTACAGTAACGAACCTCCGACTTAAAGCACTGGTCAACCAAAATACACCATCCTCGCCTGTCATATGTATTGTCTTCACCATATATAACTTCAATACTCGAACGCAACCTCACATATTCGCTGCATCTACTAACAACAGTTTAACAGTAAATTATCCCGTGTATTATCCCGTGTTCTCACTTTGTCCCTTCTCTTCTCCGCATGCCAACTGCAACACCTTCAGATATCGCAGAAGATCAAGACAGTCCTAATCATGCCTTTATAAATTCGAGTCCCTCCTCCTTTCCCTTCGCATCCATTATGATCATGAACTTTCGGGTCCGACTCATCGGTATGCAGAATCATACTGACCAGCTATACAGGTCTTGTTTCTCCCTCATGCCCGATGCTCGCTCGCCGTCTGCACTCTACACTTCCCGCACTTGTAAGTCCATCTGTCCCTCTCCAAGTTCATTTCACTGACCCAAAACTAGTCTCATCGCTGAACGACGTCAGCAAGCACCACCATAGGTTCACCATCAGCTGGTGGTCACCCTTCCTCCGTCGCATTCTCTCAGCTCCTGATATAACACGAAAACCTACTCTGAGAACACCAGGAATGAAATGGCAGGATGAAGAGTCTGACCACAGCATCGCCGGCGGGTGTGAGACGCGCCACGTATATCTCTACCAACCTATGCGGGATGTTCTCAGGCAACCCAATTTCATCTGCGTGCACAAGGGGTGTAGCTTATGAATGAAGCTGCAAAGTCTCACTACCGCTCAGGCAGACGCTTTTCTATTCATAGATGAATCATGCACACTCTGACCATGGCCGCGGACCAGCGGCCTATACCACTCACAGTGCCTCTCAGCCCTGAAGGGTTCTTCATGGGCGCATATCATTTGATCTCAAGGTCTGTCCTGCCATACTACTGATCCCACGATGAAAATTTTAAATGTATGCACGCACCATCAGATCGCCATTCACCGCTCAGGCTCGTGATTGCTGCAGAGGTGGGGAAGAGAGGGCTTTTGTTGAAGTTGGACGCGCCCATGTGACGAGAATTACGGGATTTTGCGCCCGTGGTGCAGCGTACAAGATGTACAATCAATGATGTGGCATATTGGCAAGGACATATCCCGAACAGGGTAATATCAACTTGAACACATTTTTGTGGGCGGAAGAGGTTCGATGATAGGTTTTAATAGAATTTTGCATAGATGCGAGTCACCGAACACTTTATTACGATGTATGCATACGTGCCGATATGCATATGACCAACATTCTCCCCCCTTGATGCAGCGTTCACTCAACGACAATGGCAGGGACCGTCAGGCAAGACTCGTCCAACAAAACATCACTCAAGCCACCGCCCGTTTTCTCGACAACCATGTGAAGAGTCGGAGACAGGATGCGATTGGTGACATATACATAGCATTGACTTTTTTACTTTCTGCAGCATAACATCCTGTGTTAATCCTTTGAAACTCGTAGCTAGCCCGAGCGATCGACTACGCATAGAACAACTTAGTTCTCTCATAGACATTGTTTTATTTCTCCTAGGCCCTCCAGTCAATCCCTGGTCCCGCTTTCTGAGATAGTCACAGCTATACAACACATCATTATCACTCTCACTAATTCTAGGCAAATAACAACTTACCTCCCGCATTGCTCCTAGGCCTTCCATGGAGTCCCCCCTCCCGATTGAGGCACCCTAGCATTTAAATCATCAATGAACCTAGACTCAAGCTCCTCGCGCTTGGCCAAAGCTGTATAGCATATCAGTATCGCTTTCACCAACCAGAGTGATGCACGAGTCCTCACATCCACGTTCAACGATCCCCAATTCTGGTGCGGGATATGCCACAGCAATAGCTGCCAAGGCCATGAGTGTCGTATACACAAGGGAGAGCTGCATGGTTTGAATTGAGAAGAGTAACTGCTGGACCTCGTCAGATTCGCAAGGGCTTTTATACCTTCTTGCGCGATCCACCCTGACGAGAATGGGATGCCAACCGGTATGATTTCGGGTCCATTCTGGTTGATAGTACAGCCTTCGATATCATTTCTTGCGGTATTGATCGCTTCTACAAGCCCCCCAGGGGATAGTTCAGCCCAATAGGATGGCGTGCGGGCGTGCTGGCAAATAGACTGTAACAGCATTTGATACTTACAAGGAAGTGCGGTTACACCTCATCAGTAGAAGGCATGGGATAATTCGGGCTCTCTTACCGAACAATCCAGCTTCTTAGAAGGGTCTGAACTTATGGGCTAATTGAAGCACAAGCATATGTCATGAGCACAGCACTAATGACAGTTACATAGTAGCAGCCGCGTCTGGTACGAATAACTCTAGCTAGGGCAGACGTAAGTAGCCCGCATCTAGTACAGAAGCAGGGAATTTACCGTCCCAGTACAGCCTCGCTCGTGAACTCCCTCTGCAGAGTGAAGCCTTGCCAGTGGGTTAGGAACTTGTTACGCGTTCCCTCGAACCAGCTAATAAAACTGTCTGCTTGCTCAGTATGACTTAATTGAGAGACAGCGTACGGTTCGCTTCGTATCGTATCCGAGGCTAGCTCGAGTGGTTGCAAGGTGAGAAAATCTTGACTCACATTCATCCTGTCACGGAACGGAGTATATCAACACCAAAGACACAACCGTATGTAGATTTGACAGTACCATGGGTTAGGCGGTTGATTTGCAAATGCCTTTGCTCGGCTGTGGTTACCCGTAAGATCAGCGCATAGAATGTCTCACATTCACCACCTTGTGACGCAGCGTATGGTCAATGCAAACCCGTCACTTACTTTTATTTCGATCAGCGTGGTGGCTTGTGGCTCAGCTATTGAGCACAGAATCTATCCTTGGCAGTGTAACCGTTTCGTCCTCGTATTACTATCATGTTGAGTTTCTGAGTCTTCACACCGTGGGAATATGAAGAGTCCCTGGCAGAAGGAAGTCAGGGATCTGGCCACTCTGGGGCTATTCCACGTAGATTCTACGTAGACTTCTGGGGTCAGTCTAGGGCTTCGACGGCATGTCTAGGGCCTGTCTAGGGCTTTGGCGGCTGGCTTCGGGCGGAGTTTAAACGTTGCGTGATGCACACAGCTTTGACATCGCAATACTCCTACCATTGCGCCTGCCGCTGCGAATAAGCGTGCGGACTACACAGTAAACATATATGATAGGTCGAGAACAGAGGGACACTCCCTCAGCTTGGCGGTCTTTGCCTTGGCGGTTGAAGACATGAATGATCTCGAGAGCGTAACGACTTGCGCTAAGCCACTGGATCTCCGAATCTGTCTGGATTAAGTGCTTGGGTACGGGAATAGACTTGGCAAGACTTACTTTTGATCTCGATAGAGCTCTGCGACATTGATCAAGGCAGACTCTTGATCACGCAAGGACTATTCCTTGTCAGCATTGCCTGCCGATCCATTAGAGGTTGATGCTGGTAAGATGATTAGTACTACTAGTAGCGACATCCACTGTTTAGCACACCTGTGGTATCCAAGCTCCTCTGCACGCAACGCAAGATCTGCAGCATGCTTGAGGAGGTCTTGAGTAGATGATCGGTGTTAGCCATTTGGAAAGCGCTTCATCTTTATACCTTCGAATTCTGGACTTACAGATTTCTGAATCAAAAAACGACACCAGCAGGATTTGAACCTGCGCACGGGAACCGTAAGAGATATCACGTGTTCGAATCTCTCGCCTTAACCACTCGGCCATAGTGCCTTTATCTTCAAGTAGACTCTGCACTATCATAGGTGGTGTGAGTCCTTTACATTAGACTTTCAATTCCGTTAGTAGTACTCCAACTCTTGCACGACTCGGAGGGCGATGGATTGGTGCGTTACTCAATTTCAC